>JAVQJX010107411.1:0-18318 GCA_036025115.1 Ambassis agassizii | reverse complement strand
TTGTCTAAGCCTTGTTTGCTAAGATGTAAAGACTTTAGTGTCCATGATGACATGCAAAACAGCCAGAAAACTGCAGGTAATACCAAGACTAGGATACAGATCCTCTCTCTCTCTCTCTCTCACACACACACACACACACACACACACACACACACACACACACACACACACACACACACACACACACACACACACACACTTCTCCCGGCTGGACTGCTGTCAGCAGCGCGCAGAACATGGTGGCGGCTGTGGCCACTCTGTTGCCCACCGCGCCAGGATAGTGCGCACAGCATTTCACGCACGTGTCGACCGACGTAACACACCGACGGTCAGATAACCCCGAGATAAGGTATCTCACCGTGGACTGCACAGGGGATGGAGGAAATCAAGCTGGACGCTGTAATCCTGTTCTATCACACTGGTCCTGGATTAAAAGAGGGATTAATATGACGATATTCTCTCCATCCCGTACAATTCAATGAAAGTGGCTGGATAGAGGCAGCGCTCTGCTGTAACCTGTGGGACTGTGCTGTGGTGTAAGGGAGAGTGGGAAGCGGAGGTGGAGACCATTTAATTAGCCTGGATCTCTCGGGGAATTCGTCCTCCAGCGTTTACAGTGGGATCAGGGCTGTCGTGGGGAAACTTTTCTTCAGACAAAAGCGAGGAGTGGACTGTCCACTTTGCTGCTGCCCGGCTGCACACAGCACACACAGCTAAGACCGCTCATGCTCAGGATATAATACACCATCTGGATATTTCCCCTGTGACGATGAATTAGCAACATTTGGCGTGACTGTGGACACCCAAAGCGGCACAGATGCACACAAAGTCTGGTGCATAATCTTGGAGAAAGCCTGTCCATGCAAGTGTCACTGACAGGGACGCTTTTGCAATAAACCCAAACACTTTGTGTGTGTGTGTGTGTGTGTGTGTGTGTGTGTTTTTTTTACGCGCATCTGTCAATTTCTCTTTGCGTTTTGGAAAGGCAGCTGCAGCGGAGGCTCCGGAGTGGAAAGCCAGGAAAGGACGGGGCTCCGTCCGCCAGGGCAGCAGCGATTAGGCCCTGAAGCTCTTGAGCATGTGGGTATAAATAAATAATAATAATAAAAAAAGCTCCAGTGGCAGATTTCATTATCTGCTGTAGACCATGACATCAGTTTGACCTTTTCACCAACACGGACAGATCCTGAATGAAACATCGCAGCAGACTTGTTTTGGATGAAGTTTTGCTCTGTAAACAAACAGTTATTTCTGTAAATCCCCCGTGGAAGTGAAGAAAACTGTATGGATAAGCAGGAGTGGACATTTCTTTCTCAATCTTTTCCTTTTACGCACAGTATTTTGTAATCCTTTAAAAAAAAACATTAACAAAACCCTAATGAGTGAAGCAAAGTGCTGTCTATTGAGTCAACTTGGACCGGAGTAGAGAGACATCGAGTGAACCTTGCAGTTTCAAGTGCGTCAAAACAGACGGGAATGTAGAGGAATGCAGGGATTGACGTCAACAGGGGCAATAATGAACAACTCAAAAACTTTGGATGGTCTGCTGGTGTTTCAACATCCAGAACTCTGCAGTAGGAATCACTTTTTACACCTTTTTACTCCCTTTAATATTTAGTTATTATACTGTGGCCACATACTTTGCCTTACCTGTTTTGTTCTCAGAAATAACGGTGCCTTCTTCATAGTGTTGTTGTTTTTTTTTGTTGTTTTTTTTTAAATATACACTATGGCATCCCCTCAACATCAGCAACTGCTGCCCCACCACACAGAAGTGAGCTGTGATTCAAGTGGAGATGGAGGCGTCTCTGTGAGAATTGGCAGCAGTGTCAAACATAAGCATGGAGGCGGGCCGCTGGGTTCCATCGGGGCAGGTTTCATGGGGGGAGCCAAGCACTGCAAGTACAGCATCTCCTCTAGCTGTAGCTCTGGAGAATCCGGAGTGAGGAGGCCTGCGGTCAAGAGCTTTCGTGTTCAGAAGAAGATGCCTCAGTTGTTTGAGAGATCAGCACGTCATTTCTGGGACCCAAAGTTTGACTCTTCTATCCTGGAGGAGGCCTGCAGGGAACGCTGTTTCCCTCAGACCCAGCGGCGCTTTCGTTATGTCCTCTTTTACCTGGCGGCTGCCGGGTTCCTCTGGGGACTGTACTTTGCTGCCAACCCTTCCCGCTGTGATAGGGCTACATTTCTCCTTCCCACTGCTTCCTTCCTCTTCTTCTGCCTCCTTCTCTTCCTCTTAACTTTTACCAAGCTATACCCTCGCTGCTACAACCAAACGTCCCTGCTGCTCATCATCGTAACCTTCGTTCTCACCCTAGCCCCTCAAATCCAGACATCAGGCTTCACGAATGCAGAGACTCCCACACCTGCACTCGATGTGGAAGAATTCAGTGGCATGGGCCCCACGTATAACCTGACGTATGACAAGCTTGTGGCAGGCAGCACCTGGTCCACTTGTCTTTCCCCTGTGGGCACCTTCTCTCTCTGTATCGAGGTTCTTTTGCTACTATACAGTGTTCTCCATGTTCGTCTCTATGCCTCTGTCATGCTCGGGTTTCTATACTCTGTCTTCTTTGAGAGTTTGGGCTGGCTGCGTCTGACCCAGGTAGGGGAGACCTGGAGCTTAACCTCTCCATCAGACTGGGATACTCTAAGCTGGTTAGGCCCAGCAAAAGCCTTGCTCCATCTCTGTGCTCATGCCATTGGCATCCATTTATTCATCATGTCTGAAGTGCGGTCACGCAGCACCTTCCTTAAAGTGGGACAAGCCATCATGCATGGCAAAGATCTGGAGGTGGAGAAGGCCTTGAAGGAGCGAATGATCCACTCAGTCATGCCCAGAATCGTGGCTGATGAGCTGATGAAGCAGGGCGATGAGGAGATAGGCGATAACTCTGTTAAACGTTACTCAACCAGCGGAGCAGCTGCTGCCATCTCCAGCCCTAAAAACAACAAACGCAAGAAAACCTCCATCCCCCGTGGCCAGATCATCTTCAGACCTTTCAACATGAAGCGCATGGAGCCTGTCAGCATCCTCTTTGCTGATATTGTGGGATTCACCAAAATGTCTGCGAACAAATCGGCCCACGCTCTCGTTGGACTCCTAAATGATTTATTTGGACGTTTCGATAGACTTTGTGAACTCACTGGCTGTGAAAAAATCAGCACTCTGGGGGACTGCTACTACTGTGTGGCTGGTTGTCCTGAACCTAGACCAGATCACGCTTATTGCTGTGTGGAGATGGGCCTGGGCATGATACAGGCAATTGAACAGTTCTGCCAGGAGAAGAGAGAGATGGTGAACATGAGGGTGGGCGTCCACACTGGCACTGTACTGTGTGGTATCCTGGGGATGAAACGCTTCAAGTTTGATGTCTGGTCAAATGATGTCAACCTGGCCAATCTGATGGAGCAGCTTGGTGTGGCCGGTAAGGTCCACCTATCACAGGCCACCGCCAACTTCCTGGATGAGCGCTACCAGCAAGAAGACGGACAGGTTGTGGAGAGGATCGGACAGAGTGTGGTGGCTGACCAACTCAAAGGTAAGCACTCAATTAATGTGTTGCAGAGTGACATTTTCCTTTTCATTTCACACCAATAATTTCATCAGCAGCTGCTAGAAACTGGCTGCAGCTGTGAAGCATAATGTGCGTTCACACTCAGCAGGTTTTTGTTCCATTAATGCAGTTCACTTAAGGAAGTGTGTATGGTGAAATTCAAACGTGACCAGGTGTAGGGCCAAATGTTCAGGCTTCTAAATGAACTGTGATACAGGTTTTTGATGGACGTAGAAAAGGTAGCATGGAGTCAGGACATTGACTCAACCTTACAAGTAGAGCTGCAATTATTCGTTGAAAAATCGCAATCTCAATTCATACTTGTATGCGATTTCATTTCAAAATTGTTATTATTAAAATTATTCCAAGGTTGTGTATGTAAGAGAAGACAAGAGAGACATTTATTTTTTCTGTTCACTGTCAGCTGTAGTGAAGTTGATGTGATACGTGCAATAAATATTTACACTGGGAAAAAATGAAGAAGAGAATCGTGATCTCAATTCTAAGCAAAAAATTTTATCCAGAATCGTGCAGCCCTACATATTAATATTAAAAAAGAAACTAGAAGCATGAAGCAGACAAACTACAGTGTGGTAGTTTATTAGTGCAGAACACATATTTGACCTTTGACCTCTTGTAATCAGTCAAAAAATCAAATTCCCTTCAGGCAGTGTTGACACTGGGACACATTGACCTTTGACCCCTGACCGCTAAATTCTAATGATTTCCCTTCTGGTCTGTATGAATATTTGTACCAAATTTAAAGAAACTACCTGAAGGTGCTCCTGACTCATTGATCATGTTCACTGGAGAAAGGATTGATCACCACCATCCAATCAGTTGGTTCCTTACGTTACCTTAGAGTGTGAGTAAATGTAATGGATTAGGTCAGAGGTCAGAGGGAAGTATTTGTAGAAATCCTGTGGAGCTGTTCTTCAGATATTTTGATGCAAAGTTCAGGGACTGCTGGGTAAAAAAAACAAACACCGTTGCTCACCGGCACAGAGGCGTAAAGAGCTACACGTCCCCTGTTTGTTTGGGAGTTGTTAATTCTCTTCAGAATTTTAGACTCATTTTAATATTCATGCAGCAAAGAGAGAAGAACCTTTTGCTCCCACAGCTGATGTCAGACGATCATGGCTGCTGTGCTAATCGTCCTGACAGGAACGTGCTGCTGTTTGTCCGCACTAACAGCTTCTCTACCTCATGTGGAAGATTTACATATTTCTGTGGTGCCTTCGGAGCTCGAGCAAACAAAGCAAACAGACAAAACAGTGCGTCTTCAACACTTTGACAACACAGGTGCAGCTCTTACAAACAAACAGGAGGAACGCGCCTGGCTGTTGCCATGGTGACTCGGGACAGTGATTGAAGCATAATGCTGCAGATGTGTGTCGTTAGCCGTGATTAAACTTTACTTTGCAGATGAAATCTCCTCTGAAACGTGATTGTTCCGTACATTTCATCTGATTGGCGTTGGCGGAGCGCGTTCCCTGCTGCAGCCTCTGATGGTACCTAACAAGGTGATGAGTGCTCACAGAGCCTCACAGGTGATGATGTGTGTGAATAGTTCTGCTAATGATCAGTAAAAAGCTAACACCAGGTTAGCAGTGAGAACCTAAACGTTAGCTCGTTTTCACTGCTAACTTCAGCCACTTCACTGGTCTCCATAGCAACTCCCTCTAGCTAAATAAATGCAGGTTTCCTTCCTGTTGCTGCTTGTCTTAAGGTGTGTGTGTGTAGATTTGTTGCCATTAAATTAGAGAAGTGCATTTATTTGAAATTGTTCACCGCTGTGCTCCGGCTGTCCCGGTTCAGGAGCTGCGGTCCACAGAGGACGCTCCTTCATAGACCTCTGAGGCTGTAAATGGGATGGTGTGTGGAAAGCTTCTTTATCACCCTCTGCCTAAAAGTTCACCTCTTTTCTGCATTCTGACGCTCATCAGTGTGCAGTGGATGCTGGGAAAGGATCCATCTGATGCGTCCTTTCTTACAGAGAAGGACACATTTGAAGGAGGCTTTGAAACAGGAGAGCATTGTGGTGCCCTTCAGAAAGTCCTGCTGCTGCTAATGAATATAACCTGAGTTTTGACAGGCTTTCCCCACATGTTCATACTGTGTGTGATGGTGTGGTGTCATCGATGGTTGGTGAAATGGATTGATCAGGATTTTAACTGCAGGTGTCACACAGACACTTTATTATCTGCAGATAAGTGATGTGTCACACAGAGCTGTCACTGTTTTTGTTTCACTGAACGTCACATCTCATTACTATGAAGGTGAATTTTTTTGATTTTGGAGACTTATTTGCTGGTATTAGGAGGATATTTGCTGCAGGGTGATGATAATAAAGTGGCTGTTCTGATCAGAGCCTCAAATTCTAATGATCTGCGATTAAGTGTTGAAATCACACTCAATATATGCAAACATGGCCGGGCCACATTTCCATGAAGGAATAAGCGGTGTGTAGGCATTTATGTAATCCCCCCCCCCCACACACACACACACAGTAACACCCTCTTACTGCCACGAGCCGAATGGGAACAACAAGTGTTTGTGCTGCCGCTGTGCTGAAGATGTTTGCCTGATTTGCATGTGTTTTTCTGGCCGGGCTCTCAGGGCCACCGTATACTTCCACCCCAATCAGCCTCCATCACAATGACCTGATTTTCAAAGCTGGAGCTGAATAAAGAGCCCTGCCGCCGAGCGCCGCCTGTTTATTCGGCTAAATTGAGTAAATACAGCATTTCAAGTATCTCTGCGTGACGTCTGACCGAGCGCAACTCTACAGAGACACCCGCCTTATTTTATGTCTCAGATGGAGCAGAAACATAGTTCTCCATTGATTATTTACTCTCAGCGTGGTCCTCACAGTGACACTACATCATACAGCATGTCTTCATTCATAAACATTTATCCATGGAATATTTAATGTGTAAGAAACAAACAGAAATATCTTGGAGACACAGACGTGGATAATGAACACAGTGTTGCTCCATGCTTCAGCTCTCAGTGTGCACAACCACTTTTTGATGCTTTTTGATTAGAGCGAGCACAATGATACATGATATAAGACTATTTAGAGAAGTAATTTCTGCCTTGTCTCGCAGGAATTGGAAAAATCTATTGTGATGAATGTGGCGCCAGTGGAGGCCTTTCCATTTCCAGCTGCATTGGTCACACTGTGACGCTGCACCAATTCCTAATCTATAGAGCGCAGTGAATATGCTTGAAATAGCTGTGTAGTCTGTAAGTTTCACCCTCCATTTATTTCCCGTGTTACTGGCAGAGGGTTTGAAAGGATTATCAACACCCACTTTGTATCGACTGTGCCAATAAGATGGATGCAGAAATCAGCGAGGACGCTGCACTGATGAAAAAAATCTGTTGTGAACATTCAGACGGCTGAATTAGGTGTTAAATTAAAGGAATAAAATGGCCGCTCGCACTGGCTGGATATAGAACACGCATGTAATTTCATGGTGAGATTACCTGCTGCACATTCATGCTGTATGATTTGATATTGATCGTGCAGAACAAAGAAAACAGACTTTATCCAGATTACATTTTGGAATCAGTGTCAGAATGACACCGGCTGGTTTGTGTGGACGCAGCCTCAGCTGCACAAAGTGTGTATCATTGCAGGTATATGAGTAACTAGTGAATGGAGCTACTTAATCCAGCCTGTGTTATTAGGCCATAACTGTCTGCTGCTGCGGCTGATTGAGAACGGCTCTGCTGTAGCTGTCATGATCATAGCTTGTTTGTCAGGTTGTTTGTCTCCCTCTGTGTGTTGGTAACACATCTAAAGCACAAATCCTAACCAGTGTTTTCATGCTAACGCAGCATAAGAGCAGTTAAAGGTCAGAGTGAGGCAGAGAAATGAGCGCCAATTAGCTGTAACGAGAGTGGGCGGGACGTACGAGGACGAGGGGACATTTTGTCCTCAAAGTTGTTATTAAATAGTGCAGTGAGGGAAAAGAGCCTCGTGGACACATGTAGAGTGACGGCTAACATTCAGACTTAAAGCCAAAGCAGAAGTGTTCAAACCTGCAGTTCCCCCTGCAGCCTGTAGGGTCTGGCTCCAACAGTGAGTCAGTCCTCATAGACTCCCATGTTAAAAAGTCCAACGTGTCCAGCAGAAATCAACATGTTTACAGCCTGGTTCAAACAATGATTCTGCTCTCTATTGATAAGTTTCCTTCTAGTATCAACTGTACAGGGGCTCAATGTTTTTACAACTCACTCCTTTTAATTACATTCACACTTTAAATCACACTGAATTATGGCCTTTGTGACCGCTTTGACTGACAGCCGGTTGTCCTATCACAGCGCTAGCTTCCTGCTTCCATGACAAGCCCCGCCCACTTCAGCTCCACTCTCACTCCAACCCTCTTCTGAAGTTTGGTGGAGTCCTGCAGCTCTAAAGATAAAAAAAAAAAAAACATCACAGAAGATTTTACAGTCACACTAAGCTCTAAAAATACAGAGTCCATGTTCAACAGCTGTTGATTTATTACAACAAGATTATTACACTTTTTTAAAATAAACAAATGATGAATGAAAAACATATTTTCACAGAACAAATCAAACAAATAATAATCAAATGTAAATAAATCCACAGAAACCCTCTTTAGCTTTGGTTCCAGGAACAGTCAACGCAGGCATCAGTGACTCATTAACCAGATCAGATAAAAGAACACTGAGTGAATACATTTAAATGTAAATATGGACACTTAAGAGACTTCAGATGAAAACCCTGAAGAGGATTAAGAGAGGCTGGTAGTTATTGTAAGAGCACAAGTTGTTTTGTAGCATCCAGTAGCAGCGTATCTATGAACATCCTGTCCATCATTTTGTCCACACATCATGTCAGACACCGTCCTCTGGTGAACAGAACCAATTCATAGGTGTGAAGAAGCCAACTTATACCTGTGCACAGATAACATCCTGTGCGAAACGTTCAGCGGCAGCACGAGCAGACGATCATACAGACGCCTCACACCACCCCGTCCAGAGCTTCTGATTCAACGCCGACTGCGACGGGCTGGCAGCAGCCGATGCACACGTATCTGAGGATCCATAAATAGACGCTTCCAGACAGGATGACGGTGAGACCGAGGAGGAGTAAGCTGAAGAAGAACGGGGGGCTGAGCAGGAGGCTGCTGGAGGAGTGCATGGAGTCATCGCCGGGTTTCTGAGCTAAAGAGAGAGGAGGAGTTATTGTTTTGACTGGAAAAAGTAGTTTGTGGTAGTTTACAGATTAGAGTTAACCAAAACCTAACCAGGAAGTTTTGGTACATGAACCTGATGAATGGTCTTTGGTTCCTAAAACTAACCAGGTAGTTTAACTACCTAAAAGTCATGAAATTGGTTTTGCTTCCTATAAACAGGAGGTTTTGGTAACTACAGTTTTGGTTCCTTTTCCCCTAACCAGGTTCTGATTCCTGAACTTAACAATGTTCTGTTGGCACATGAACTTGACCAGATAGTTTTGGTAAAAGTAACCAGGTTTTCTAAACCATTTAATTTTGGTTTCTTGACATAAGCATGGTGCCTAATTGGGTAGTTTTGGTACCAAAGGTTGATTAAGTAGTTTTCAACTTAACCATGAAGTTCTGGTTCCAAAACTTGTGCCTGTGCTTAACCAGCTGGTTGTAGTTTCTTCATATAACCAAGAGGTTTTGATGCCGACACTCATCCAGGTAGTAAAACTAACCAGCTCGTTTTAACAGGACTAAAACTTAACAGGACGTTTTGGTGCCTTTATGCCTAACAAAGTATTTGTCACTCCCAAATCAAACCAAATTACCTACAAATAATGAGGTAGTATTAGCAGCTAACCCAACCTGTAAATTGTGTTCCTTCATTTAACCAGGAAGCTCTGGTACCTAATCAAAGGGAGCTTTGGTACCTCAAAGTAACCAGTCACACACTTTACTGAGGGAACAGAATGAAGGGAGGAGGTGACCACCACCAGGTGACCACATCCAGGACTCATTTAAATTCCTCAGACTTCTTCAATCAGTGCGTGTGAAGATTGAAGGGTGCATGCACAGTTTACAGAGCGAGAGGGTGAGGGGAAGCAGCTGCTCGAGTGGGCTCATGGTTCTTTTTTTTTCTTTTTTTTTGGACCTCTTGTAGGTTCATCCAGCCGTGATGGAGCGAGATGTGAAGCAGCTGGAGCGCTCAGACTGTTATCACGTAGCCACATAAAGCTGATGGCACTCGTACGGTGTTGACTATCTGTCTCTGTCTGTGATTAAACGCAGCTGTGTGTGTGAGAGGGTGTGGACACCATCCTTTACTTTGTCAGGAAATGAAAAAACACTCAGAAGGCTGAAAAATCCTGTCCGGTAAGAAGACATTTATCTGTGATTCTGAGGCACTGCTGTGGTCAACCAGCTCCTCTTTGATTGATTTCACCAGTCCAATCACTGATGTTCACAGACAGAATATTTGTGAGAAAACTCAAGATGACTTTCAGTCCGTCAGACTGATGAACAGAGAGCTCACTCACCTCTGCTACAGTGTGAAATCAGCAGCAGACTGATGAGGACAGCAGCCGCCCTCATCGTGCACTGTAAACACAGACACATTATTAATATAGCTTTCATGAAAAACAAAGAAAGAAGAGCCAATAAAATAATCATGTTTATAGAAGGAAACTTTTGTGGAAAATAAAAACGCAGATTTACAAACTTTAATAATAAACACACAATCTGCCCACTTATCATCTAAAATATGGAAAAATGTGTCCAAAAAATCAACTAAAAATGATGGAAATATAAGAAAAGAAACTACATTTGTCTCCACTTACAGACCAAAATTGTGGGATTTCCTTCCTTTGTCACTGCAACAAGTCACAAAAACACACACCGATGATCCATCTCTGTTCAGAAAAACCAACCAGCTCTCTCTGTGTGGACACAGTGAGGGGACAGGCGTCCTTCTGTCCCTCTGTCACTGGTTTTGGTCAGCGTTGTTTTGCAGTAGGAGGATATATGTGTCAGGAGCGATGAGGAAAAAAAAAAAGAGAGAGAGAGAGACAGAGGACACGGTACTGATCCAAAAATAGCAGCCAGTGGGATGATTAGAGTGGAGAACAGAGCTTTAACACGCTCCCTCCTACAGCAGCTGGAGTCAGAGCAGAGGAGCTAAAACACTGCTGAAGATGTGATGTCTTCAAAAAAGAGACATGAATACCCCATCGGCAGAAGACATGAACAGCTCATGAGCATTTCCCACAGCTTGTTGCTCCCTCTAGTGGCACAAATACAGACCTTCATACATCAGAGAAACGGTGAAAAACAAAAGCATTCTTTAAATTACAGTGAATTCTTTTTGAAAAACAAATTCTTCATGTTAGCTTTAAACAACAACAATGTTATCATTTATTATTTTGTGGAAATAAGTTTAAAAAAATAAATATAATGTTGCCTCCCTGCACTGTAGTCCTCAAACATTTTGGGTATTTATGCCATTTGTATACATTCACTACACAGAAAATAGTGAATATAAAGTTTGACTCAGAGGTTTTGTTTTGCTAGACCGGATTAGCAAGAGTGCCTGATCTTAATGCTAATAACAGGCAAAGCTGCAGGTTAATGTTTGACCAGGAGGTGACTAGCAGTGTGACTAGAAAGTTAAATGTCAGAGTGCATAATACAGACAGCAGTTTAACGACTAATGTTTAATTTGTTAAATTGTATATTGCTAATTAAAAACATTGCCCTTACAGGTGTAAAAAAAATGGATATGACATGAAGAGAATCAGCACAAAAAGCCACACACTAGTCCACTTTTCCTCCCAATTTCCTCTTCGAACACAAAGGAACACGCGTCCATCAGAAGAACAGCGACAGCACAATAAAACACACACGCTGCTTTCCAATTTCTCCCATTATGCTTTGGGTTTTCAAGCTTTTAGCTATAAAGAAGCAGAGTAATGATGCTGTGAGTCATCAGGTTGGTCAGTACAAGACATTTACAACGAAACCTCTTCTAACTCTGTATTAATGTATTTCTGAGAAGCTTGTACAGGAAAAAAAAACTTCAACTTTCAGCTAAAACATATGCATGCTAACATGCTCACAATACTTTAGCCTAGCAACAGAGGAGTTGTAATAAATATGCCAGATGGCTCATAAGTAGTAGCTAATAGCTAATAAACCATCAACATGGAGGAGGCGGGGCTTATGACCAGCCACCAGGGGGTTGTTGTCATGGCATCCGTCTTCGTACAGTCTATGGTGTTAGCGAGAGTGTTCACAAAGTTAGCTGACGTTAGCTTAAACATTTACGTGTCTTCTTCCCACAAGCGGAGTTGGAGATAAAAACAACTTTTATCACAACTTTTACAACACAATAAAAACAATTCTAAACATTGTTAAAGCAGAAAAATGTTCAGACAGGAGCCTGAAAACGCTGCCGTACTCTTTTTCTCTCTAACAAAGGCTCCATTGTTCACTCAGAACACCGGACCACTTATCATTATTGTCTGAAGCTGTTTCACCTGTAAAAGTACAATAATTATGTTTAATGGATTTTGTTTGAAAAATCCATGAAAAAATGTGACAAATCAAAGCAACATCCTGTCCTCTCCTCTTTCAGTCGTGGTCTCCATGTCTGGGTTTGAAGGAGGAGGAGCATCCTGAACATCCGCCGAGTCCCTTCTCCTTCATGTTGTAGTCGAAGCGAGGCAGAACGAGAACGCCGCCGTCCGCTTCGTTTTTCACAGAGCTGGCGGCGTCGCTGTTAGCTCGCTCCTCCTCCACAGACATGATGTTTTTCACCAGACATGTGATGGCGGCGTCGATGTTGGTGTTATCCTGGAGCAGATAATAAGAAGCTCAAACACTCTTCATGACTATCTAATAGATCAAAACCTTCTCAGATCGTTCTCGCAACAACAAACAGAAAACAGCAACAGGAAGTAAACAGCTTCTTGCCTTGGCAGAGGTTTCATACCAGCCGACGAATCCGTACTCTTGGGAGAAGTTCTCCAGTTTGGGTAGTTTGGGGCACAAACCGTGGCGACGTTGGTCACACTTGTTGGCCAATAGAACGGCTGGAACAGGCCTCCCGTTGCTCAGGGCGACCTGATGAAACCAGGAAGGAGACAAGACATCATTATTTTTCTTTTTTCATATGTTGACTTAGATTTAAGTCATAGCCAATGCTCAGGAGGCAACCGCAGACACGGTTAGCATCTAGCTAGCTGAGCGTTTGGTCGTTAGTAGAGGCTCAAAAAGGGATAAAAGTCAGAGGAGGGATTCTTTTCATGCACTCAAACTCTTTTCCAATATGGTGTCTGCTTCCGTCTTCCTACGTACGCATATATCTAACAGTCCTTTGATGATGACCTCATCTCATCCTCCGTCTCTATAGTTACCTTCGAGTCCAGGTCTCCTTTCCACTTGAGGATGGCCTGAAAGGTGGACAGCCGTGTCATGTCAAAGACCACCAGCGCCCCCACAGCCTCCCTGTAGTACACCCGGGTCATGTTGCCATAACGTTCCTGTCCTTTTTTTGCAAAGAGAATAGAGGTCATTGAGGTCTGTTCTAAAAAAATAAGTCATGTGTCATTACTTTGTGGTTGAAACAGCAAACCTGAAATTATACTGAAATCTGAGCTAAACTTCATTACAGGACAACTTAAAAATAGAGACAAAGACGACTTCTTTCATCACATGGAGGGCGTCGTCATCAAACTTCATTCTGCTGTTCGTTTAAAAAAAATTACCAACCTGACTGTCTGAATTTGATCAGAACAGAACATTTAATTTTAAAGGACACAACATTAGATTTTATAAACAGGAAGTGGCTTCTTCAATCTAAAAACCATCAGCAACATAAAAAATCTAATTTTGTTAAACATGGAGTGTGTGCACACAGAAAAATACATCATTTGTGGCATGCAAGAGTGTGTGTGTGTGTGTGTGTGTGTGTGTGTGTGTGTGTGTGTGTGTATATATATATGATCATCATCATGTGTGTATATACATGGACCTACACGGACCTTTGCTTCAAGAAATTTTCTCGAACTGGACCTCTGTAACTTAGAGCATTACCTTTTAGTTACAGACATTTGCTTTATTTGACCCCTTTCTCATCTCCTATCAGGGTTTAGTTTAGCATGGATGTCTCACTCTTTCAAAGGAGTTGAATCAAGGCATCTGGACTTGTAGAGTTTTCTTGAAGACGTTTCACTGCTTATTCAAGCAGCTTCATCAGTTCTGGCTAGTAAATGCTAACACCATATTTCCAAATACTGCTGTACAAGTAGAACGCCATTATTAGCGTAGTTGTAAATTAGCGTCAACATTTCTCTTTGGAATTAACATGCTTGTTAAAGGAGTAGGGTAGGGTTTCCTGTCCCACAATGCATATCATCTCAAAATAAAGGTCAAAATGGAACTTAATGTAAAAGTGAATCTGATAAATGATCCCCAACTATAAACAACATGGTGCTGTATGCAGTATAGTAGTATAAGCAAGTGATTATGCACCATTAACAATAATGTCAACTGTGCTTTTGTGATAGAATCTGCTTCACAACTTGAGTCTCAAGTAACACCTCTGAAATATGCTTGCAATCTAAAATTGCTTATCAGCAGGTTTATCTGTCCACACAATATACTGCGGCCATATTAAATCTCCTGCAGAGAGTCATACAGCATCATGTCACAGAAAGCAGCCCTCACAACACCTTACTGTAGCTGACACTTGTCAAATGTAATTCACTATAATCACGTCTCACCATTGATTTTTAACCTACATTGAATAGGAAACTATGGTCTCTGTTTAAATCATACACAGTGAATCGATAGGAAATATACCCAGTCATAAACTCCCCCACCTTCCTCTATGGCCTTACGCCCGTACAGTCATTTACAGGAACTGTCAATAGTTATTATGGAGCTCTGACCTAATGTGTTTTTTATATTAGCCAGAGCCATTGTGTGTCATAGGAATGAGTTAGTATGGCTGCTTTAGGAAGCTCCCGTGGGCTTACATGCTGACCCTCATTAATGATAATAGCTCAGTTTGCATTAGAGCAATCAGTTGGCTATGAGAATAATTACAAGCCCTAGGCCAGAGAAGATAAGAAAAAATTCAGCCAATATTTCCTAGAATTCCATTCTCATAAAAGGTTCTAGAAAGTGTGAATGGAAATGACTGCCCATTTTTACAGGCAACGTTCTATGTACTGGTAAAACTCAAGAGTCTGACCCGTGATCCAGATGGACAATGAAAGTTCTTTTTCATTCTTTTTCCCTTGCTGTTACCATTTTGTGCTAATTCTAGAACATCAGCCTGTTCTCACCAAGAAAAACATAACATGGCGTTGATTTATTTCAGTCCTTGAAAACAGAAAATGTTTTGAATTTCTGCTGTTGATGGGGAAATACAAGCTGATGTTTTTTTTAATGCCTAACCTTAACCAGTAGTCTTAAAAGCCTTACCAAATTACCATGAAAGAAAACACAATTTACCAGCAAGCATAAACATAGCTATGTGCAAATACATCCATATGTCCATTAGCATAAACATAAGTATGTGTCACATATGGGGAATGTATTATCAATCAAATGTGGCATGTTTTTCATGTTATAAAAGATGAATGTATACTTAATCTGCAAGAAGAATTGAAATTAAAAAAGCTGCAAAATAAAGATTCTTTTTTGTACAGTGCAGTGTGTTTGTGTGGGCAGTGTGCTAACTGCTGTTGTTCTGAGAGATTGATCACAGTCATTTGAATGATGTCATGCTGCTCATTTGCTGCTTCATTTGCTTTCTCAGCTTAGTCAATAGGAACAGATTAGCCGATGATTCTGCTAAGGGCTTTAGCGGTGTCCTGCTAATTATCAACTACAATAGACAGCATTAGTATACGGATGCCTGTGTTTGTGAGTGAGGAGAGGTGGGAAAAGGAGACTAATAAAAAGTAGAAGAAATAAGTGAAGAAATGCAGTTAGGCCTTGATCAGACTGCCAGCCAAGATTTGTCTGACTTAACAAACAACATAAAACACTGCAAATCTGATTTATGCTAATAGACCCAAACTGTAAGGCATTTTTTCAACTGATGCATCTCAGTAATGCCATTAAAATCAGATATCAAAGTACACATTGCTTCTTGCCCAACACACAGCAGTGTTAAACATGAAGAGCATGAAGAGCTTTGGTGCCAGGATAAGCTGAAAGGAGCCTACAAGATTACAAAGGGTCCCCATGGAGCTTCGTAGTAACACCATCATTATCCTGTCAATAAATGGTGTGGACTGTTGGGCTCACAATGAGATTTGAAAAACAAATTCACCTGTAGTCTGATGGGGTACTAAGAGAGCCTTTATAACAGAGAGAAGCTGCATTTAATGCCGATTTCAGGCACATAAACACATTCCAATCTGACATCAACCATCTGCATCCAACCTTCTTAAATTCAACAACAAGGAGGTGTGTAAATTGTCAACTTTATATTCCTAGTGTGTAATAAAAAAAATCTGTGTGTGCCCAAAAAATCGGAGGAAGTACAAACGTATTAAAACCCACCCCATTAAATTCCCATTATATCAATAATTCATAAATTCAGTAATCTTTTTCTGTATTATACTTTGTCATAGCTTCTTACAATACAATAATAAATGATCAACATGTTGTTGCAATCTTCCCAAAATTTTATAAAAGTGTTTATGGTAGAGTGGCCAATAGAGTGTAGAGTGGCTAATATTCACTTGCTGGCAACTAGCTCAATACACCTCTGCAATACACTGTGCAACATCCACAATCCAAAATTATGGGTTGATTTATCCATAAAAAAAAAAAATTGCACTGACACATGCAGCCTACCTATCCTTTGCCTGTGTACTTCTCTGGCTGCATTTCTCTGTGTTTATGAGGCAGTGACAAAACAAAACAGCACACTTTTTTAGGATAAATTCTAAAATTCAAGGTAAAAATCTCATCATCACCAATATATGAATGCTGCACCTCTGTACACAGCTCAGGCACATACAGCAGCATCCTCATTGCTGAAAGAAGCTGAAGATCATACCAGGTAAGAAAAGCAGTCTGGCTGTACTTTCTTCAAGTACTTTAGATCCTGTCCTCAGTGCACAGACTACATTCTATTATAAGCTGTGTTGTAAGAAGATGAATTGGTTGAAGGCAATAGTTATGATGTGTCTATGTATGTACATTTTATATACAGTACTCCACCGTATGCACATTCACCAGCGCTGTGGTGGGACTGTCTGCATGGCCTGTCTGACATCAGCCAAGCAGATTAAGGAGATGCCTGACAGCACTGGAACACAGCTGCATGCAAATACACACATACACAAATGCTTGTACAGCTATCTTTGTGAAGAAATTCATTAATTTAATGCATTTTCTAGTCCCTCACCCTAAACTTTCACAGAGTCTAAAACAGTGAGGATTGGCCCAAATGTCCTCGCATTACAAAAAGGTCCTCATTCTGATGGTCTAAAAGTCGGGCTGGTCCTCACAAAGGTAGCTGTACAAGTACACACACATTCTTGTGTGTCTTTTTCTCAGCATATCTCTCTCTTTTCCTTTTATTCTTCCACTGAGAATATGAGAATACACAGAAACAGCAGTGAAGAACAGTGACCTCCTGACCCCAATATCTTGCCTCCATTCCTCCATTACAAGTCCTGAATAGAACTCTCTCAAATGATGCTATTTGTTTTTCTTCACACCCACATGTGTGAAGGTCAAAGGTGAAGGAGATTGGTTGTGAAATCACAATAAGTTCACTGGAGGCTCCACGTAGTGAGGACTCCGAATTAATAAGGTAAGTATCACAAAGAGATGCAGATCACAAACACACAGTCAGGATCGTTGGAGGGTGTATCGGCAGTTGGAAGCAAATGTGTGGGTATATTTTCCTTTAAAAAATAGCAGAAATGATGAAAGGACGTGCTAACTGCTACTTGCTAGCTCTCAAAGATGTTAATCATATCATTGTGTTACTTTCCAAATGGTGAATTTTGGATATTTCTGCAGAACAAACCATCTGGTGCACTGGTTTGGGGCCGTTTGCCTTTGAGACCTTTACTTTCTTTTGTATAGTTTGACCCATTTTCAGTAAACATATTTCACAGGACACCACTTCTAGCTACCGTAGTGACAAATTCTGCCTCTGCCCATCCAACTACAGGAGCTTACCAAATACTTCTCATATTCAAAGAACTGAACAGGCCAAATATTGTGCAACTACAAAAAACTCTTCTTTTAACTGATTGGGTTTTTAATGGTGACAGTGAAGATGTGGGTTTGACAGGAGTAATTGGTTGTGCTGAGCTGGTAATCAAAGTCTCAGGGATTGCTGGCAGCTCTCTATGAATCACATGGGTTAATACTGTCCAGTCTTCCTCAGGGGTTACCAATTCACTGAGCAATCACAGGGAGCCTGAGGGGGCTGCAGCAGTGAAGTTGACCGTATCCTTTTGTTTCTTAGTACATGATTGGGATGGAAGATATTCCAGATTCACTGACCTGCTGACATAGTTGCACACAATCAGTCTTTTTTTTAGGAAAAGTTTGACTTTCCAACCATGTACAGTGTTTTTTACTTCATTGTGAGGAGGAGGACTGTAGGAGTGAAGCTGAGGTTGAATATGTATGCAGCTGCTAGTGTAGCAGTGCCTTTTTTGGGGCTTCATTTACACATTTATTTGCTTGAGTTATGTATGAGATTAAATTCAGATAATGTTGATAAGAGTAAGTATATT
>JAVQJX010107387.1:0-12172 GCA_036025115.1 Ambassis agassizii | reverse complement strand
TCATTTTAAATGAATTAAATAATGTCTATCTGTCTTGAATTTATAATCAAATCATATATATGATATCATATATGATTTAATTAATGCACATTGTTTCTGGTTTGTCAGTGGTTTTACCGTTGCCCTACATTGAGAGATTTGTGTTGAGTGTTGCAAGCTGATGTGTTGCACAAAGTATAAAGAAGGTAGACCAGTTTAAAACAAATCGCCTTAAAGAAGCCATTCATACAGTGGTGTTGGCTCTGTCATATACTGCTCGATCTCTTTTGAGTCGTGAGTTGTGTTACCTAAAAATGGTTCCCACTGGCCAGGTTCAAATGAAATGATCTGGCCACTTTACACAGGTCATGTATGCAGACAGAAGAGAGGCCCCTGAAAGGGGGTCTTGTAAGACAGAGCCACTGGTACCCCTCCTTCTTTTTTCTTTCAGTCTCTCAGGGAGTTGGGGGTACGTGCCATTGGCTGTTCCTAAGTACTCTGGGAAGTGACCATATTTGGAACTTTTGAGATGTTTATGCCAAGAGGGGGTGGGGTGGGGGGACAACAACCAAAATACTTTGAATATTTCATTCTAAATCCACATTCTCCCTGACATCTCCTCTCTTAGCCATGGGAAACGAGGAGAAATGGTATTGATCGTTGAACTGCCCTGCCAACTGCTTTCCAGAAAACCTAAAGATTTTTGATTGTTGTAGTTATCAGCAAAGTGTTTTCTGACGTAATGGCTGAGCTGTCTCCTGGTCTAACTCGTGAAAAACAAGTTGTGCAACTAGGAGCCTTGCCCCCTTCCTGCTCCTCTCAGGCTTGTAAGCACAGCTCTGTTGGTAGAGTGCATGTGTGTTCATGTGTGCATGCGTTATTATTGTACAGTATGTATGGTTTCCACAGCATGTATGCTTCTCTAACCAGCTCTTATTGCCCCACAAATCTCCCACACTGACAGTGTGAATCAGGTGTCCAGAGCGGTCTCATTTATTCAGGAAGAGTGGTTGAACAGTTGTTCTTTCTGCTCTGCTAATATAGAAACATGTGGAGTTATAAAATCAGGGCGAGCACAGTTGCCCCCCATTTGTGTGTGTGTTTGTCTGCAGTCCATTTGGATACTCAAGCACTCTTCACTGAAGTGCACAGTGGCGTTTTCCGACAATACTGTGCATGTTGTGGAATGTCTTTGAAGTGGCCCACCATGTAGGTGCCTGTGTGTGTGTGTGTGTGTGTGTGTGTGTGTGTGTACATGCCACACATCAGTATGCACCCCAGCCACACAGTGCCGTCTGCAGGATCTCATCTCTTAGCTCCTGACCAGCCCACTTCCGGGTGATGTGTGTTTTCTGTATATTTGTGCGTGTGTGTCCAGGGACCAGGGGCCATGCATGAGAACAGTGTGTACTAGAGCAGTGAGCTGCTTCTGAGCCCTGATGGGCCCCTTGATCAAGCACATATCCAATTCATTGAATGAACTGAAATACTTGCTTTGTGATTTGCTTTGCTCAGTTTTCTAATTCCCTATCAGCTCACCCTATGTTTAATAAGCTGCGCACGAGTCATGGCTCATACAATGCAGCAATACCCCTGACTGCAAATTGCCATTGTATTGGGTTATCCCATATTCACATAGGCAGCAGACAATGGAGGTCATGAACTGAGGCTCCATCTGTGCATTGCATTCTGAGTGTTGGTCAGGAAGGCAATATGTGCTGCTAAAGGAAATTAGCTGTTGGGGTGCTTTTCTTAAGTGCTTCCTCTTCTGCTCTTATCTTTCCAAGTATCCCTTTCAACTTCTCTTAACTTATCAGATTTTTTTTCAAAGTGTGTGTGCATTTGTATGTTTGCGTATCTGTATGTTTTCCAGGCATGCTTTATAGCAGTACAGCTGCTCTGTGAAAAATACAACCTGACCTTTCAACTCGTGGAATCCACAGTTGGATTGTCTGACAAGCAAATGCATTTCTGTAGTGTGTTTGTTTTTGTCTGCTTTCAGTAAACACTTATGCACTTAAACACTTTTTTCAGTTCATAAAAATAAAAAGGCTCAAAGGATTTCTACAATTCAGTCTTTTTAAAGAAAATATGATAATTGTTAAACTTTGTGTAGCCAAATAACAGAGAAATATACTCAGAGGGGAACGAGAGCATTCTCCTTTAGAGGATGGATTTTTTTATTGATCCCTACCAACGCACACACTATTAGAATTGGAGTATTAAAGCCAGACATGAACAGGCCATATTATGTACAAGAGACTGCAAATTAAATAATCCATTAATGTAACAATTTGATGATTTATCAATAGATTGCCATGTCACCCAAATATTCCACTTCAGACTGCGATCAGATGAGTTCTTCTTACCACCACAGATTGATTTCAGACTGAGATATGTGTGTCAGTTTTGGTGATGGTTTGTGCTGCTGTTTTTAAATACAGAGCTTAGCAGATGCCCTCCTCCCTGACTCCCATTCCTAGATAGAGGACTGTGACTGTTTATGTAAACCTCAGCTCACTGCACAGAAATGTGGTCTAGCTGGGAGGGGAAGGATGCACACACACACACACACACACACACACACACACACACACACACACACACACACACACACACACACACACACACACAGAGCGCCGTTACCCCATGCTGCAAGTATCTGATTTGATAGTCCTTGTTGCTGTTTGGATCTGCCCTATTTCAACCGTTGGTGACTTCACAGTGTAAAATCCAAGCTGAGCCTGGCCCATAATGCAGGGATCAGCAACGGGATCTTTTGGGGGTATTTTTCAGACAGGACCCGCTGAGGCCATTTTTTAGCATTTTTAGCTACAGGAAATGTATCATACAAAATGAGTTTGAAGGGCTATTGATTTGGTTGTTCGAATTAAATGCGACATGTATCATCATGTAATCAGGCTTTCTTTATAAGTAGCTAATCAAAAACAATGGGAATCTCAACATTACCTTTGCTGCACCAACTTCGTTATGTTATTTCAGGGCCAGGCTAATATTTGACTTGTAAAACAGTGGTTTTAGATTTGTTGTGCAGTGGAAAGACAGGTTGGTTGTTTGTGTCATATATGTGGTTACAGTTTAGAAAGCCACCCTGCAATTTTAAGGGTCTCACTTTAGTAGTTAACATATCCATCTGTGTAGGACATTGATCCTTTAGGTATGTCAGAGTTGCCCGTCAGACTGCTCCCTTCTCTGTGACTACAGCAGCGCGTTTCTGTGCAAGTTTGTCTCTTAAAAGGAAATGTGAACAAATCACTTTCTGCTTTGTGTAAGAAGGCTGCTAAACAGAGCTGACTGCATTTAAGCCTTTGTATTTGTTGTTTGTGCGTAATGATGGTTTATATAATGTCTCAAATGTCTGGCAGACTATAGGCTTTTATCTAGGGTAGTGTGCAAACATTCAGTGAATCTCTCAAGTGGATTTAAAAATTAAAATGTGTCAACATACTTTATTGGTCAGTGGACAGTTATATACTGTATCATGTAAAAGCCAGCTTGTTGGCCAAGGTAAACTCTTGCACATAATTTTGTGCAAACATGAAATCTCTTTTATGTTTGGTGGTCTTAACTGAACCCAGTGGGTTACATTTATTTAAAGAGCTGAGCATATGACTTGGAAGAGGCCAGCTCACACACAGCCCTGTAAGTCTGTTTGCAGATAATTACCAATACACACATGCGTCCAGGAACATATTGATCACTGTTATAGATCTGAGAAATGGACAGATTCAAGTTATAAAATGATGGAATATTGGATACAGATGATGGTATTACATTAGCTTATTGCAAATGTCACAATAATTTTCATGTGTTTCAATATTCAGGCTAAACAGTTGCTCACATTTGTGTTCATAGTCATGCAATTTCAGCAATTTTTCTGGTCACTCAGCACCTTAACACTCCCTGTATCTCTCCCTGAGACCCTGCCTTACAACTCTTGGCTGTATCTTGTACTTTGTCGTTGCTCTGTAATCTCTCATCTTCCCATTCTCCCATGGTCTGTTTTAACATTCATGTAAGAGGGTTTACTGTCCTCCACTGATTTGTTTTTCTTTTACACTGCTGAGGATGAGCGCAGCCTGTAGACCTGCCTTACACACACACACACACCTGCTAATACCATGGTGTGGGAAGGCCTCCTCTTTCAAACCAAAGGTGTGAACACCGACCATTTGACACCTCTCCCCCACCACCACCACCTTTTTTGTTTTCTCCCTTCTTATTAAGTCAGGCTGCTCCAGCTGGGTCTCAGTGATGCTTAACATGTACAATTGCACATGGTGAACAACAGCAGTCAGTCACATGATCATGTTGTGTTTGCTGTGCTGCGTCTGTCTGTGTGATTGTGTGTCCATTTATGAGTGCTTTTTTTGTTTTTTAGGGTGTGTACGTGCGCTGGGTGGGGTGGGCTCTATTATTTTGTCCTGATGAATTACCCTGAGATGGGTTACTATGGTGATGGCACTAGCTGTGCTGGCAGTAGGCTCCACATTTACCCTGTCTAAAGACTTCTGGCTTATTTCTCTCTCTCTTTGAAAGAAAGTAGGTTCATCAGTTTTGTTTCTCAGTGTTGAAACCTTTCTCTTTTCCCTCTCAAATAAGTCCACCAGCAAACACACCGTAATCTGCCCTGATTGTGTTCCATTGGTGTATATAAAAAAAAATCTGGCTCAACGCATGTAATCAAGTCAGGGCGTCTTGCCAATCAGTCCATATCCTTTAAGTGGGAGGAACTCACCCTCAGTCTGTAAATATTGTGAGTGCTTGACGAACTGCAATAACAAAATGGAATTTATTGATTCATTATCATGTTCTGTGATTAATGCAAACTGTTCTTTTCTCATTATTTGTGCTGGATCAGTGTGTATTAATCACAACAGGATCAGAGCCTGTTGGTCAGGCTTGGGCAACTAAAGAATCAGGTCAGGTCAGGACTATGTGTGTTGGGGGTGCTTGATTGGAGGAGCAGGAAAACTGGACTTGTTGATTCAGAGTGAAAAGCAATGTACAGGTCAGGAAGAATAACAGTATCAACAAATTCAGTTCAGTGTAAAAGCACCAACACATCCAATTCCTTCACTGTGAATCCTCATTACCTGCTGCATTCACTCATTTAGGTGTCACGACTTTAGATTAGAGGGCTTGAAGGCGAAAGTGACTGTGTAGTCACACACAGCTCCACTTGGCCAGAGTGCATGTATGTGTTAGGACTTGGGTAACAAAAGTAATTGATATAGGTTTTCCATGTCATTCTCATGGCTACCACAACGATAAGTTCCTTCCTGTTTAGGAAGAATGTTAATGTCAGTTAGCATGGGCTACTGATGGGATCTGATTCAACGGATAAGAACATCATAGTGAAACGTTAAGATTCCTAAGACTTTTGGTAATATCACTGGGTAGTGTGCCAAGCTGAAAGGAGGCATACAGCTGGAAAAAAACAGACACAGAATGAGTGCAGTAAAACCTCAGTGTTGTAGAGGTCGTGCTGTATATTCCATTTGTGTGAAAACCCAGGAGTGCTTGATGCCAAGACAGTGACAGTGAAAGTGAGGTATAGAGATGAAGAGCTTGCACCCTGTTTATGAGCCCACATCAAGCTTTCCTAATTCTGTTATAGTTAAAAGAGGCCCATATTGAATTATGCCTTGCTGTTAAATGACAGCGTAATGAATGGAAGTCATTTTACAATACCACCGTGGCCACAGACTCTCCACTCTAGGGACCTGTCTGTCAGAGGCTAAGCTAGCAGGGACTGATTTGTTGGCTGTGGGGCCTTGTGAACGTTAACATGATGTCACTATTCCATCAAAGCCATACCTGGCATACTCATGGATGTCTTGTATGGAAAAACCAACAAAGGAAGGTTCAGCAATCGAAAATCTCTGAGAATCTGTGAAGGGTTTTTCATGGGAAAAACAAATAACAGTGGGGAGGAATATTTGTCCATAATCAAAACTCCCGCTCTGAGTGTTTATTGATTGTGCCTGCCCTACACTGCAGCTTCATGTGTAATGATATGAGGTCAATACGAAACGATATGAAATGCTGATGTTCAAAGGCAGAGGAGCTATGAAAACAGACTTCATTTTGTGTTTGTGCTTTGGTAAATGGAAGCTATGGGTTCAGGCCTGAGCAATGGAAAAGGTAAGAGGGAGGGAGTGAAGGAAGCAGACAGGCAGGATGTGTGTAAGTTGGTGGTCCAAGACAAGCAGGCTATTAAACTGACTTGGGCCCCTCTGCTCTCCATCCATTCAGCCTCTCTTAACCCTCTTAAGTTTAACTTTCCAAATGCCACAAGTCCCCATCTTGTCTCTTCCATCCCCATGCTTGTAACCTCTCAAAACTCCTTTTTATGGTCTGAGGGTCAAACACACACATTTATATACGCACAAACAATTGGAGTTTAATTTCAAGGCAGTTAGAATCAAATTATTTCCTCCTTTCTGTGAGTTCAATTGTTGGATTCAGCTGAGCCTGGAGTTGGCAGCCATGCAGCAATCGATAGGATTTGCCATGCTTGGGATGAGCTCACTCATCCATTCACCACACAGGGAATACCTCTACTAAACTCTTCAACCGTTAGAGGTGGACAACAACACCAACAACAATTTTAGAATATGGAGCTGCAGCTTCCTAAGCGTGTCACACACATTATTTCCTTGTCTTGATTGTTTTTTTTTTTAAATGTGTGTGTCTGAAGCACTAACAGTAGTCCTATAGGAAGCAGGTTAGGATTGGAAATGTGGCATCGCAGCTGCTGTTCTACCATAGGAGCGGGCAGATCTGGAAGAACGAAAGAAAGGCATAGGGACTGGAAGAAGCCGATTTGGCAGAGCCTTCAGGCAGGCGTAGTTTCTCCGGCCTCATGTGTACCTCTGGTTTGTGGGTCGGAGCATTGGTGGGGCCTGGCCCTGCAGCTGCTGCCGTGTGGCTGCAAGTCAAGCAGGGTAACTGAGCCCTGGCTGCCTCCCTCTTAGGCCGAGGCTCACCACACCAAGACGCTGCACTGTGCTCTGCTCACTAACGTGGGAAGATGAAAAGGAACATCAGATGTTTTTTGTATTACTCACTCTGCACTAACACACAGTGTGAGTGTGTGTGTGTGAGTGCTCTGACTGTCTTGCACTGTATCTTCAGCAGCACAGTCCAGTCTGTAGTTGATTACCTGCTTCTGTTTCATAGTCCTGTCTGTTCCAAAATGCTTTGACTATGTCAGGAATGCTGCTCCCCCCAACATGCTTTTTATTTGTTTGGAACACCACCTGGTTTAGCTGTTGTGTAAGGCGTGGCCAGAATTTTTCAGATTTTTTTTGTTGTTGTTGTTGGTCATGTATTACCAGCTGGTGAATTAATTTCTAGATGGGACATGTTGATTGAAAATGGAAAACTGCACCTGAGTAACATTAGGTCATTTCAGTCCTATAAAAACAAATTCTGCCTCTCAAAAGATTAAAGATCACTTCACTGTGCTGCAGAAGGTGTAAAGAAGGAGAAACAAGGAAGAAGGTGGGAATGGGATGAGCCGAAGAACTGGACAAAAAATATAAAGATAATAATAACCAGCCATGGAATACCGCAGGGTTAACATATTTTTGTGGATTCTTCAGTTCTATACTATATTAAAAGCTTCTGTTGTAGCTGCTGTAGTAAACATACCTTGAATGTCTGTTCCTTCATTATTTTCCTCGTTCTTTTGAGTATGAGAGACTGCTGAAAAGAACTCAGACTTGTCCAGCTGACTGACATGTTTCAGTGTCAGACAACATATGTCTGTATAGTCAATACTTGAAGGCTGGGGTTGGTGGAGACATACTACAGGGACCAGTTCCTATCAAGTACCTTGTTATTCTAAGATGTCAAATGGTTGAGTCCACTGTTCTTGCTTCGTCTACTCTCCTCTCCTTTACACCTTGCTCCTCCCTCATAGCTGCCTCGAGTCCAAGGTTGAACCAAGAAACTAGACTATAGTGAGTCATTGTTTTTAAAAACAAGTGACAGTGACACAGCACCTTGCCTTTCCCTCTCGTGTCTCATCCTCTTTGTTTATATTCTGTCTCTTTCTCTCCTTCTCTCTGTCTGTACCTTTCCTCCATCCTCTCCCCTCCTCTCTTCATTGTCTATACAGGAAGGTAAGAAGAAGGAGGCAAGCCAAAGTCACCAGTGGTGATCTGATTTAGACCTCTCTCTCTCTCTCTCTCTCTCTTTCTGTGTCCCTCCTCCTCCACTCTTGGCGAGTTATCTGACAGTGCAGTGCCTGCATGTTGCTCTTTTCTACCCGCTTCAATCTGCCACAATCTGGCCCTATGCCACAGCTGTAACTGGACCCAGCGTTGTATATAAATAGGCTCGTCCAGCTCTTTTTTGCCATGTTCCTCAATGGGAAGCTGAGGCAATGGAGGAACAGGTGCTTCAGTCCACACACTCCCACTCTCTCTCTCTTCCGCTCTACCCATCACCCCTCCACACCACCACCTTTATCTGATGTCCTCAAACATCTGAGTACAGGACAGTCACGATGCATGTGTTAGCTGTGCTGACTTGGTCCTTGTCTCCTCTTACTCTTAACAGAAGATTTATTTTAAAATAACTTTTTTCCTATGTGTTTTAACTTGACAGCACTGCCTCTGTTTCCACTCTTCAAACTGCCCCCCTTTGTATCTTACCCTGGCTCACATTCTGTTATTCTGGTCCTCAGCTCTCTTTGTTTTGGATCTACATGTTGGTACATGTTAATCAAAATGCCTCTCATGCAATTTCTCAGCATCGTTTTTCACTGTAGAAGCCACAGCTTGGCAGTGGGCGCACAGGGAGCTGGCTTTACTTCCCAGGACTTTCCATAGTTATATTAACAAACAAATGCATTTTTCCACAGGCGGCCTACTTGGCACTGTGGCCACATATTCTCTCTCCTGAGGTTTGTTCAGCAACTGAACTGTTGACAAATCTATAATCAGAAGATCACCTCATCAGGGACAACATGCACCTAAGCTGACAGAGAGAGGAAACTTCTAACAGTCCAGAGTTAGCCGCCACCTGGTTTCATGCTAGACAGTTCTGGTTTCACGCCAAGCTAATGTGTGGTTGTGCTTGGCCTCAGTGAAAGGTAGATGCAGGCTGGGACCCGGGCCACCTAGAGCTCTGCTCTCACCTTCTAAAAGTGCCACCATGATACACTTTCTCACTCCCAGCCAGCTACTGTTGATGCATATTGAATTCTCTGCAGGGAGCACAACTCTAAAAATAAGAGAAGAATCTGTCTGAAATTGTAGCTACACTATAACTGAGGTTGCAGCTGTGGGAGCTCACTGAATAGTGGAGATTGCAGATTCTATCAGAGATAACCATTACACTGGTCTGAACCCACTGTCCAGTCATACCCAAGTCATGTTTGAGCTGAGCAAATTCGTCTCAGTAAAGATATAAGTGAGATGGACAATGGCAGGGAATTGCTACTCTGCTATTTAACAGATCGACATATAATTTTTGCCAATTGCGCCGCTTTTCTGCTGGACAAAAAAAGCCCCACACCTGGATTTTGTAAAACATGTTTCTTAGGATTCACCTGTGGGGTCCTATAGACTTTGCAGTACTCACAGGTGTTTACTGGCTCCTACTGTGTTTGGCAGGTGGACAAGCTGCAGTGTGTGAGTGAGTGAGTGAGCGAGCGAGTGAGCGAGAGAGCCTGCAGTGGATAAATTCAACGACTCTTTAAAAAAAGCTTTAAAATCCAACTGTATATTTCACTATGGTTTCTTCATACTGTAGCTGAAGTGGGTCCACAGCCTGGCCAGGGCCCATTAGAAACTGATATCTGAAATTTGTTTTTGTTTTTTGCATTATAAACAAAACCTGATTATTTGCCAAGTAACCTGATTATTTGCCAAGTTGCATAAACGTGCTGGAACTTCTCAAGAAATTGTTGGTGAAGTGATTTCACTGCTTAGATTTACATTATCATCTTCCACACTATGGAAAGCAGAAGGATGGAGCGTATTATACATGTACTGTATCACTTTACACCAAGCTTATGGCTGCGTGTTGTTACAGGGCTGTGTGTGATCAGCACTTGTTTCACTATTCCAGTGGAAACAAGAAAATACAAATCAATAGGGGCAATTATACACAAAAGCTTACTTTTTACAGCCTGAAAACTTATGAAATTCTCTTATGACTGAATCACCCACTATTAAATACTGTAATTTATCCACATTTAATTTAAAATTTGGAAGGTTTAAAGGTTAAAAAGTTTTGGAAGGTTGAAAGGTTAAAATACGTTTAACCTTTTCTAGTCTGTAGGCGACACTCAAAATGCAGACCACTGGCATTCTGCAAGAACCTTTAAGTTCCCTGTTCTGATACCTCTCATGTTTTCTGCTTTGCTGTCTGTGTATGGATCTTCAGTCTTGCACAGTGTCTACACTGTGTGCCGTGATGTTTCTAAGTAATTTGTTAATAATTTCCCTTAAAAGACCCATCCACCTCTCTCCATATCCAAGCTTTTCGCTGTTTCTGTTTGTCTGGCAACCCTGCTTCTACACTTCCCTCCTCCTCCTCCTCCTCTTATTCTCATTCCTGCTGCCAAATTAAGTGTCAAACAGACAGGGAAGGCGGGTGGATGGCCCACATTTCTCCTATAGAGGTCTACAGTATGGCAGTATGGTACTGTACGTTCCAGTGTGGACTGTATTACACGCTACCCCATCCCACCCCAACCCCTCTCCTGCCTGGACTCATTAACGGCTGATTGGGTTGTTATTGTAATTAAGGGCTCCTCTACATCCAGTGAGAGCACCAAGCTGTCTGCTTATGGGTGGTCCTGAGTGGCAGGGTGGGCTGTGGAGGGAGCACAATCATTGTCCTCCAAACCCACATAAGGGCTACCTTTTTTTTCCTCTTTTGTATCACACCTGAATCTCTGATTTTAGAAGATGAAGAGAAGATGTCATTAGGTGTCAAGCTCTGTTTTTATGTATCGTAGTTTAACATATCTGTATTTGTAGCCCCTGGTTTATAAGCTTTACCCCTCCTCTCTACCGCCTGTGAGTTTTGTGTGTGTATGTGTTGCTTGTCATGTAACCGTGTTCCACAGCGGCCCTCCATTCATGCATGTGATCACCAACCGTCCTTTGGGTCCCTTACGTCACTCTGCGTTCCTGTCTGGACTCAGGTTACACTTTCACCCCCTCCCTTCATCCTGCTTCCCCTTCACCCCTTCTCCTCTTTTATCTGTGACAGAATGAGCTCCCAGTAGCTCCATCTACTGCTTATGGCCCACTACGGTTTCTTTGTGTCCATAAAGGAGCATGTGACGTATATATATTATTATACCTGCAGCGCCAAAAATACGGCCATGGGAAAAGGTCATGTTTGTGTCTTGGACACTTGGTGTGTCTTGATGATCACCGTGGTCAGAGGTGAGATGCACCCTGGCCTTGGCGGAGGTTGCGTAACATAGTTTATGTTGTCGTGTTTCACAATAGGTATCCGGTTAGTGCTGCAGGCCTGACAGTGAGTGGGTGGCCTGTAGGCTTGTTTGATGTGTCCAGGAGATAAGGCAGGAGGAGCAGAGAGAGGTGTAACGTTGCTGTTATCACTGGGAATAACACCAACTGCTGCACAATAGAGGAAGAAGTATGTTTTTTGTGCTTTGGTTTACAATACACTTTGTGTCTAATAAAGAATGTGTGGACAAAGAAGGCACACTGGCTTGCTGAATGAGATGTTGTTTCAAACTGTTTCTTATCTGACGAGATGTGAGATGTGATTAACAGCCAAAATGGATTTATTGACTTATATTATGAGTTGTTTTCGGCTGCTGGCTGTTTGCGGAAGTCTGCAGTTGAGCTTCTTTCAACCATGTCAACACAAATATGGACACATTTCAATAGGTACACAGCAAGTTTGTACACTACAGCTGGAAGAAGGATCACCACACATAATATACTAGTCAGAAATTTTGATGATGGTTTGTTTTTCTCCAAATTTGTCAAATTGTTGTTTAGTCAGATTGTTTTGTTTTTTTTCAGTTTTGTTCCCTTTTCATATTTGTGTGTGTGTGTGTGTGTGTGTGTGTGTGTGTGTGTGTGTGTGTGTGTATATATATATATATATATATATATGTACACACTTACTATGAGACATGTTGCTGCATCAAACTTGTTCAAATATC
>JAVQJX010107351.1:0-10129 GCA_036025115.1 Ambassis agassizii | reverse complement strand
GCAGATGTCTGCACACCTATTTTTATTTCCACTTGGTGGCACTGTTGGTGTGTCATATTGTCCTCAGTTATATGTTCTGTGAAGTGCTCCATGTACATGATTTATATTAAGGAAGGTGCAGTAGTTTAATAAAGACTGACACTGTAGGGGGAGGGGATTGTAGGTGAGGAGGCATTCATTTTTGTGGAGTGTGGGGTAAAGACAGTGTGTCTTTACCCCACTCTCATTTGAGGATGTCTTGCATGGACTAGGCTACTTCCTGGCTTACAACCTGTGGTGTGTAGTTCTGCTTGGACTTGTTGTCATGACAACAGCCCCTAGCTGACCCACCCCCTTCATCCCTTTGCACTATGTTTTGATTAGGATGAGAGCTGAGACTGTTTTGCATTCATGGAATTTTTAATGTCCACCATCGTTCTCTTCCTTGTCTGCTCAGGATTACAGTAATGGGTTCAATATGATCTGTCACCATATTGATCCCACACAGTCTCTGCTTGTTGTCGTTGCTAATTGGTGAAGCAATACCTTTCAGAAACAAAGGATGCTGTCAGTGTTATGTAAATCACTGTCTTGTCTGATGGAATGCCAATGATTACAATATTTGTGTGGACTTTTTTATCCTCAATTTAATGTGTGATTAAGACTGAAGGCTTTCATGAAGGACAGTTTGATGATGCTGTAGTGTTTAAATCAGGATGTAGTCTCTTTATTTACCTGTGCCATCTCTCTACACTGTTGTTGCACTTGAAGCTGTGGTTTTAGAAGTGCTGATGTGCTGATAGCCACTCTGAGGCCGGCACCCCCTTAATGCACACATAACTCTAGCCACATCCACATGAGTTAAAGGAAATTAAGGAAATCACTCAGCTCACCATGTTCCATAAAAGAAGTGTACAGGAAATCCTGTAAAAGTGAACGCCCCACAGCTCTCCTCCCTCTGCCCTCCCAGTTATCTCACCTCATATTGTTTCTCAGATTAGTATTTAGTAATGATAAATAGAGGGGCCCATGAAAACAGTGAGCTCAGGGGAGTGAAGGAAGTTGAATGGGAAGCCACACCTTCAGTCCTCCTGAGGGAGGATTTCTGACAGGTGATATTATTCAACATGATGGAAATACAGGTCAGTCAAGGACTGATATAAACAGAGACAGATAAACTCCTCTGTGAAAGCTCAAATTTGCTGCACTACACATGTGTGTAAAGAGGAAATCAAGCTGAGAGTGGAGAACTTAAATTCCCTGCACAAAATAATCAAGCCTGATGTCCGATGTGTTAACCTTAAAGGGACAGTCCACCCAAAATAAGCATTGTCTTCCTGTGGTCAGCAATAACTGCCATGTCTGTGTTTTTTTCTTTTTTGAGAGATGCTGTGTCAAAGTGGTGAAGAAATACATATAACTGTAGTAACTTAATACATGGTTACTCAAGAAAATACACAGACCTTGTTGTCAGCAATTTTATGTAGAATTGCTATTTTCTAGCAAACTACAACCAGCAGTTGGATCACAATGCAGAAGGCAGAGTGAATCCACAACAGGCTTGTGCTTAAGACAGCGCGGCTGGCGTGGGTAGATAGACTGTTGGCAATTTTAGGGAAATTGAAACAACCAGTTTTCAGGGCATGACTTCTTAACCATGTTAGCCAAGAGTATGGTGGAAAAGCTGGTTGTAGATGAAAGAAGTGTGCCCTGTAACAAACCATGATCTTTTCCTAAACCTGTCCAAGCAATTTAGCTGCATTCAAACTACGTTGTCATTAATGTATGAGGTCGTGTTGGATGGAGTCCATATATCTGTGTTATAAATGCCATTTGTCTGAGTAAAACAATTTCTTTCATAGCGAATACCATCCAAGTCTTAAAAACCATGGCAGCCTCACTACTGCCAGCATAAATTGTCCACACAGCTTTTAAGCCCATTTAAAAGTCTCACTATTAAAGAAAATGTGGATAATAGTTTTTCCAAAGAGCTGTCATCTTAATAAAAATGTGCATATGTGAGTAGTGGCATAAATTGAGCTCAGTTGAAGTGAGGCCTGATGTGCCATGGATGCCTCCTTTCATTGAACTTTCTCTCCTCTTCCAAACCTCTCCTCTCCTTTTCTTTTCTTATGAACATTCACTAACATTTACTTTGGTCATGTTTCCTGGATGTGCACTTCTCACTGAATAGCTTTTAAAAGGTGTCATTTAGATAAACACAGAAACCACACATACATAAGCTCATTTTGGCGCAAAGAAGAAACACACAAATATAGACTGCCAATAAATGTTTGTGGTCGTGCAGAGACAATGGCTTACATGCAATGTTAATACATAATATTAAATAAAAAATAATTTAATTACTGTGATGAAATATGTATAGATGGATTTATTAAAGCAGGCGATATGTGTCAAGGCCTCCAAATTCCCAAAAAATCCTATTAAAAAGTGATATACTATACTAAAGTGATGCGCACAAGTGTTAACATGTCACATGTTCAAAACATATACAGATTAATTCTATTACTGTATGTGCAAAACTCCTTGTGCTGCTATTTTAGTTGCACAGACATGTAAACACGCCCATGTGCACAGCCGTCATCTTTTAACCACATGAGCACATATATACAATTCACTGTGTAAACGCACAGACTCCAGATTTTAGAGTGTTCCCTCATCCTGTTGCTCAGCTTGGCCTCGTTGCCAGCCCAGAATGTGTGACCATGTTTAGATATAAATACACACTTTCTGAAGGAGGTGTGTATTTCACACACCGTGTGTTTTAGCTTAACTACTACAGAGACTTGTGGTATATGGTTTACAGTGTAGACGCACACAATTATATAGAGAGAACACACGTTAACACTAAAGGTCCTCACACAGCTGTTAGGATAGTGAACATTTGATGCTTTCCTCCACAATATATGACGAGGAGCACATCAGTGGATTCATGTTCTACTCTGTAAACTTCATTATTGGTGGATTGTGCATACATGCATGCTGCTGTTAGCTCTGTTTTTTGTCCTGAAACACCTTCACAGTGCTTGTATGAAGTAACCAGACTGCCTCAGAAACACACAGTGTTATTTTTTGTTACCACTGACCTCTCAGGTGTCAGGGTTAGAGGCCACGTGTGGGCACGGCCTCCTATTAGTTCCTCAGAAATGGTACTTTTCATTCAGATGGGAATATATAAAGACTAAAAATGTGCGTCCCCTTTTACACTGGACAGAATAACCTGCTTTTGTATGAAAAGGTACAATCATTTGTGCATTTGTTTCTGGGTTGAATGACTGCTGCAGTACAGGTATTCATTGGCTCAAGCTCTGATTTTAAGCGATGTAAACAACAGCCCTCTCAGTTTTAAATGTAGACCTTTGTTGAAGCTCATTGCTGAATCTTGGTATGATGGGTGTAACATAGCAGCCTGTTGCTTTCTATTGCTTTCAGGTGACACATTTATGACTGTAAACATGACACACCAGGAAAAAGACACACCCTCTGCTTCCAGTGGAAAAGGGTGTCTGTTAGTGGATTGCTGCCCATGTTTGCCTCTGAGTGTTGATGAGCATTGGTTGCAGACCAGCCTATATGTTCATTGTTTTAACCTTTAGGGAATAGAACCATAGTCGTGTGTGGATTTCAAACTGGAAACTGTAAGAGCTGCTCACTCACAAGCGGCAAACAGTCACTCAGTTGTATAGTAAGTCCCACAGGGAGTCTATGGAAGTGCTTAAGTAAACACATGGCTAACTTTGATATTTCAGCACTTTAAGATTATTTTATCAACACCTTATCTCAAAGATCAGTGCCTATATTGCTGCAGAAACCTTCAAGGACGGTGCAGTGTAACCATACCCACCACATCAAAAGCTGGCCTTTCATCAGCATCCCTGCCAAAAGACACTCAGCAGTGCTGGATTTCCTGGTCAAATGTGTCCACTATGCTTGAATTCCCATCTTCTTCCTGATAACAGAGTCACACGTGGTGCGGGTTGCTACATGACATCACTCGCTGATTACCCAGAGGCACCAATGTATATCACTTATGTCACCTTTCTCCAGGAAGTCTCTCAGGTTTTCATGTCACAGGAAAGCAGCTTCTACAGAAGTGACTGCATTTTAATTCGTTTGTAGAAGACGTTTTACTCCATAGGATCTTCTCTAACTGCAAGCTGGATTGGTTATATTGACTGTGTGGACATGTTGTCCACTCTTACTGCCCGAAAGCCTGAAAGATTAAATCAAACCTGAGAGCCTCTTTGGGTGAAAAGGGTCTCTGGTGTCAATTCTTGTGCTGCTTGTACATGTACGTACGAGTGTGTGTATGTGGGGGGCAGGGGAAACACACACAGACAGGACATTGGGGGGTGTGTACTTCTAACTACAGGCAGGAGGAGGAGGAGGAGGCTTGCCTTTTCACTCCCTCTGAAGTCTGAATTTCAGCAATATAGAGAAGTCACTGGGAAGTCAGAGAAAATAAGTTGCTCCTTTAAGAGAAAGCTGTGGGTTCGACCTTGTTTCTCATTGAATCTATTTTGGAGTGTTCAGAATTTAGAGTGAGTCATTTCAAAGTTGAAGGAAAAAGTTTATTTTGGTGAAATTTCAGTCTGAAAAAATGTCTGATTCTGGAGTCAACCCACACTTGGAGGGAATTATTTCTGATTTTGAAGGTCAGTGATGTATTTTGTACAGAAATCTGTGTTTTTGTTGAGAGTTTATGGCAGCATCTGTCAGACATATTGTGACTTATTAATATTGTCTGAAATCTATACACATGTTGTGAATGTGTTCTGTGCTCATGTCTGTATTGCATGTGTATTTGTGGCTGGGGGTAGTGCTGTGTGTGTGTGCACATGCTTGCTGCTGTGTTAAAAACAGGGCGGCAGACATATGCTAGTCAAGTCCCTGTAGGCTACAGTATGGTCTGTTATTGATTATACCAATGTTACGTCAATAATAGAAACAAACACTGACACCACACCATTCTAACCCCGGAAAGCCTTCAGCTGAAAACACTAAGAGGGAGACAGTGGAAACCTCAGCACTAAGAGCTAACATCTGTCTAACCCCTCATACACAAGTCACAACTGTGTCTCTCTTTTGTTTGTCAAACCAGTGTGGGGCTGGCATTAATTCCCTTTGTCCTCCTTTTCCCCTGCCATGCTGTCGTTCTTCCTTCCTCACTTCCTGTTCCTCCTCCTGTCAGTTCCTCCAGCTGCTGCTTGTCCTGATGCTCACAGTGAGATATCTGATCACTCAACAATTGCCCCATAATTGGAAGTATGCTACTTTATGTCATCTTTCATTTATGTTTACAAGAAGTCAGGAGGAATGCTCACCCTCATCAACATCTGTGCATTCACATTACAGTTTAAAAAAATGTGCAGCTGGAAAAATAAGAAGGGAGTCAAATGGTTTACGCTAATTTTTTTTCATTTAGTAATGCATTCCTCTGTCTGACTACAATTATCACATAGGAGACTTTTAAGGTTATGTGCTTTAGTAGTTAAAGTGTCACATTAACAACAGCTCTTTTATGCCTGTGTTCATGTTCATGTACCGTGGTGTTGAGTCAGGCCAACACCACAGTAAGGTTGTCAGTTACCTAAACCAAATACAAAAAAGCAGAACAATTGGTGTTTTGTGGTGCTATGCAGTTTATTTAGATGTGTAACCATAGCAGAAAAGACCACAGATATCTTATGAGAATCAGCAAAAAGAAGCTCATCTGAGCTCTGCATACACAAAGCTGACTAAATAAGCAAACTAATTCTGAGTAAAGACATACATTAATGCACTCACAGTGGATTATATGAACTCATTTATTCCATTCAGGCCAGAAAACGAGCAAACAGAGAGGGAGAACTGCAAACACTTGACTGAGTAAATCCTCATTTTATCCCAGATCATTGTGTTTTCCAGTACATTGCACTGTACTGTATCTCACAGTGAGGAGGAAATGGGCGCAGAGAGGAAAAAAGGGCAATTTAATTGGTGAGCACACTGAAGATGTAATAATGCCTCTTTGTATGTGGAACTATTATGGAAAACGGTTGAACTACTTACTGAAACGTTATTAGGATTTTCTAAAAGGTAGAAAATGTCCCTGTAGGACATAAACCTATGAGTCGCCAGAAAACAGGCCCAGCTCTGTGGCCTTGTACATGAGCTGCCAACATGCACTGAGCCAAGTTATTTGGCCTGATTGTCTGCTTAAAGGTGCCATGTTGTTGCCCTAGCATGACTTGTGGATGCAAAGAGGAAATTAACATTGAAACTGAAGAGGGTGCACGTGTGTGGTACGTTTTCTAAACCTGGCAGAGACGCCAGTGTGCCATTAAGTCAGTCAGAGTGGATGGCGTGTGTAAATACGGCACATTCTTAACAGTTCTCTGTGGTCCTGTTTTGCAGATGTATTAGAGCACAGGTGGAATATAAGGTGGAATATAAGTCCAATAAAGCTGAGACATGCTGTTCTGTGTGTTGTGGTTCATTCTGTTAAAAAGTGCTTAGTTTGAATATCAACATCTCTGCTTTGAGGTCACCAAGCTCCAATTAATCACATGATTAATATCTTTGCATTGCTCCATGTTGCCAACCACTTCCTCTCCTACATACTCCCTTTCTATCAGAACTTTAAAAGTCTAAACGCTTTGTGTTAATAGGTGGTGAGTGGAATGTGACCACTCCTTTATACCCTTACTGGTCACTGATGTAAATCAATCTGTTCATGTGGAAGATAGTTAGACAGTGGCTCATCAAAGAAACTGAGGCTTTAAATACCTGTCAGAGGTTGAGGCCTGGAGAGCCTGAAGCCACGAAGCAGGCCAGCTATGTTGTGTGTGTGTGTGTGTGTGCAGGCTCTAAAATCTTCAGTGAGGGGTGAAATTGCCTCTTGGTTCTGATTAGGGTTCAGATCCTCCTTTTAAACATCTGCTTCCTCAACATTGTAGTTAGAAATTGTTTGTATCTGAGCTCTGCACTAACTTCTCCTCTGATGTTTTTCTTCTTTTTACCAAAACACCTCCAACACTCCCAGAATTTCATTTGTGCTGGACACAGGATATGAGCCAGACCAGTCAGGAACCATGCTGTAAATCTGACACAGTGAGCCACACTGCTGCTGGGCAACATTAGCAAACCCACCAACGTCAGCGGGCAGTTGGAGGAAGTATGTGTTTGACAGTGTAGCATTAAGGTTTTGTCTTACCAAGCAGAATACAGTTGTGTGAAATTATATCGTTCATTGTTTGGCCTTGTCTTGTCAGTTGGGAGGTTTGGTTGTGTTTTTCCTCGTCTGACCACATCGACTTGTATTCTGTGGCTACTGACATCAGATAAACTCCTCTGTGTATAAAATGGTTTTATATAACCAGTGTTTGACAGAGAATAAGTGTCTTGATCTCTTGACTTATTGCCTGACGGCTAGAATTACAAGAGCCACTTATGAGTTCAAGGCTGTGTACAGTGGAGTACATCCATTATTAATTAAAATACTGCCATTTTTTGTTGGCATCTGTACTATACAGTATTTTATACGCAGTGTTCATCTGCAAACAGAGGCAAGGATTATATGCCTGTCAAACTAATTCAGTGATTTGTGTGTTAATTTTCCCCTTCTGGGTGAAATCAGTCACATAGAAGCTTTCTGACTATTTGCACCCAGAGCAGCAGCTTCAAGGCCCCCGAAACCTTCAAGCAGAAATACTTTGACATGTGAGTTGAGGTAACAGAAAGACGTAGACATTGCGTATGTGATGGTGGTGGAAGAATGGGACAGGTTTAACAGTACAAAAGTAATTCATGAAGCAACTATTTATCAATTTCTGTTGAAGTTTGTTTCCTTTAGATTTAGGTTAACCTTTTCACAACACTAACCACACAATGCAAGGTCCAACAAGCATTGTTGTGAATAGACACATTTTGTTTTATTTCATATATTATTATTATTAAGTGTACTTATAGTGTGAATAGCACCAGGCAAAATCTTTATTTGTGTCTTTGTTTATTATTATTAATTTAATTTCATGTTATCATGGATTAGTGTTTACTTCCAGTAATTCAGAGGACAACTTTTATTGTCGTACATTAGCTTGACATTAATCATGTCATTACAATTCTTCATTCACTTGCAGGCTGTGGTGTTTCAATGTCGTACTGTAAAATTGTTGTTGAAGCACATAGTTTATTAATATTATTGTATAGCTCATCTGTTTTCTTGCCTTAATTTGAGAATTCCTGGTATTTCCTGGTATTTATGTCTCAAACATTATCTGTGATCACCATACACAGAAAAACTGATGCAGTGCATTCATGCACATTATAAACAAGCAAGTTTTTGTGCTTCAGCATGTTTTACACTATAGAGTAACATTTAAACATTGCGGTCACTGTTATACTATGTAAATTTTAACTGTAGCATAAATCATTTCACACAGCAAACCTAATCTTTGTTGACAGCTCAGAGATTTCCAGCGACAGCTTTGACTTGACCAGTGTTACCGTCTCCATTCCTCACCCTCCACAACCTTTTTACCTCTGTATCTCCACTCTGTTTTCTCCCGCCTCCCGTCTCTGTTTGTCTTCCTCCCTCCACCTCTCTAACCATCCCTTCATAGTGCATCTGGACTCAGATGATACTGAATGTTTGTGTTCACTGGTTAGGAAGTCCTTGAGAGAGAGTGATGACACTGGTGATAAAGAGTCAGTGTGACCTAACACCTGGGCTGCATTAGAACAAATCACTGTGAACAGCTGCCTCCATCTTTGTTTTTTTGTGCCAGCAATCCTGTGTTATCATCCCGCAGGAGACACTGTGAGATACTGGATGCAGTGATAGGTAGTGGAGGGATGTAGGCAGATGAGGCTCCTGGCTGCTGTTAATGAGGTTCCTCTGAGGTGGACTCGGCCGCTCATTCCTAGGTCATAGTCTGGGAATGCTGTTTCACTGGGAACGATACTCCTTCATCCATCTGTCAGTCCCACACAAATACAGCTCCTATTGCCCCATGATCCTGGACTTATTATATGCCTTCTTCCCCCTTTTCCTTTAGCTGCACAAGAGCCAAAGCACTACCACTGACCACATGAATAAGCATGACAAAAATAAGAGCTGACTGATCCTCTAAGTGAGAAATGCCCAAAATGCGTTTAGTTCCATTCGCTACGTTTCCAGACAAAATTAAAGCGCTGAAAGACTCAGATTTACTTCTCCTCTTAAATCAGGCACACTTGGCTGCACAGTCTCTAAATACAAACAACCTGAGAGCAAAGCACTCAAGTCCTCTGCTTTAGTCTCCTGCCTGAGGGCATATAATGACAAAGCAGCCAAGAACAGAAATCTACAATCACTTTACAGGTCACTGGCAAAACATCTCGCTTCTTATTTTTGGGAAAATGTGTGAGTCTGATATCTCTGCTTTACTTTTCACATTTTACAAATCTTACAAAATTCCAGCTTACAGCAAGTGTCAAGAGATGTTACAGTGTACACGCTCTCCTAAAGTGTTCCTTCCTCACTAGACTAAAGCGTGTTTTATCAGGACTTTCTTAACTTTTGGCAGACCCGACTTGTGCTCTGAGCATAGTTGAATCCTTTGACTTGTTCTTGGCAATCATAAGACTCAATACAGGAAAGCAAGGGTAAGAAGGACACAGTCCAGTGGCCGTGTGGGTTTGGACCCCACTTTCAAATTACAGGTTTATTATTGTATATGTATATGTATTTTTTATCAGTTTATCAATCAAAAGGATGAATTTTAAAGCTGTTTTATGGCGCCATACTGGATAATAAACTCTGCTCTGTTAAGTATTGAGAACAGAAAATGAGGAATAGGAGTGTGAGAAAATGACTATTAAACTGTTTATGAGTGGTTGTTTGCATTTTTTTTTTCAAACCTTTTATGTGCTTTTTAGGGGCAGATCAGATGATCGCCAAGATCTGAGATCACATCTATAGGTGAAAGTCCTCACTTTGACCAAACTTTTTTGTTTGGGAGTAAATTGTATCAAATGTCCAATGTGTTGGAATGAGGCATCGTATACCCCTAAATCAGACTGATGATACAGGCGTGTGTGTGTGTGTGTGTGTGTGTGTGTGTGTGTGTGTGTGTGTGTGTGTGTGTGTGTGTGTGTGTGTGTGTGT
>JAVQJX010107254.1:0-10129 GCA_036025115.1 Ambassis agassizii | reverse complement strand
GTCTAATCCATACAGGATATGGTTGATCCAAAACTAGCTGTGAATAGGCAGCTCTATATACAGATGCAATATTGAATCAGAGAAAACTACAGTTTCCTTAGGAAGACACAATTCTATAGTGATAATAATGAAGTAATACAGCTGTTATGTGACCTCATTATGGGGAAATAAGATTAAATAACAGATTTATTCAACGACATTTGTCTGATGTGATACCACTGCTGTTTGGCCAATGTGTTTGGGAAACATCCTGAAAATCTGGTGCCACTCTGAACTAAAAATACATTTACTCAAAGAAGTGTGTGCCCTGAAAGTAGCGCTCCAGAGGAAAAGTACCAGCAGGGGTGGCTATCTAGTGTACCCGGACCTTTAGTCCTGCAACCAATCCGAGATACAACCTGAAACTGTGGTATTGAAAGACGCCTCACAAGTGGAATCGCGTATGAATAACAGTCTCTACCTCCCTTTGTATCCAGTCCAGACTAGGCCCTGCATTCCACAGTCTATCTCGCTGCTCTGCCTGCTACAATCACAAGAAGAACGCCAAGCGTCGGTGGGGGGGCGGCAGCGAGTCAAGCTCTTCAGCCGAAGACTCGGGACCCGGGGAAGAGGTGGATTCAGATGAAGAGTCTAGCTCCAGTAGCAGTTCCGTTGAGAATCTTGCAGCGGAGACACCCGAAGCAGCAGCTGTACATGAAGACACCGCCGAGCCCGAACTCGAAGGACATGATGTCGACGGACACCAAGGGACGGAAGCCGCAGCTCAGGGCCAGGATGATGACAAACAGGCAAAAGGGACGGTTCGAAGAGCACCGCTTGTCAAGTCTTACTCTTTGCCGGCCTCCTTCACTCCTCGCCTCATCCCCGTCTCTCTCCTTCCCCGCCCTCCTCGGGTTGTCTCCACCCTTCACCTCCAGGTGTGTTCCCAGAAGCAGGACAAAGACACCTCCTTCTCTATCCGCCATCGACTGTCAGGGAACGCAGGAGGAGGCAGCCTTAACCTGCTGCCTCTGCAACCGCTCCAGTGGCAACGGATGGGGTTACCATGGCAACATGGGTCACAACCAACATTAGACCAACACCAGCTGTCTCAACCGTACCAACAACCGCCGTCTCAACATTTTTTTCCTCAAGGTCAAAGGTTACCACCCCCACACCCCCCTCCGACAGTCCACCCACAGCCGCGGGCCCCAGCACATCTGAATGCACTCACTCCACAGCCGTGCTGGTACTGTCACTTTATGCACTTTCCTAACACACATTGGAGTCATTACAGCTGCGCACAGCTTCCCAGATAATTACGGTAAATAGTCCCACAGTGTTGGAGTACTAGAGCCAAACCAATATGTGAAACTTCTTCCAATAAAAAGGTGTGAACATAATGTGTTGACTGATGAGACATTTGTGGTTACAAGCACTGAGGGTTTAAAGTGATAATAAATGTATGTTAAGGATGTTTAATTCAACTTAAAGATCAAGTGACAGCAATATAAATATTACCTATAGATGACCTATAGATGGCGCAATCTTTTTTTAACTGTACACACAGATTGGTCAACTGTATCCAGGGGACACGAATCAGCCTCTTATGTCCCCTGGATACATGGATAATTACACACAGTGAAGGCATCTGTTATCTATTTATGTACAGATTACAGGGACTAACAAATCTAACAAATCACCACAGAGGATGGTAAGCTAGTAACTAGCATTAGCATGTAGATCAACAATGATTACAGAAATACATGCCTATGAGATATTTCAATGGTGAGGACATCCTTATGTTTCACATCATGTTATTAATGCTAAGCTGTGAGAACACATTGCCCATCATGCCCTGCACAAATGAAGTCAACCATTACAAGAAGGAAAACGCAGGTGTTTGTTTTGAAAGCGGCCTTTTCTGTCTCACCTTCACAAAGCAGAGATGACACTGTCTAACTGTACGAAATAAAAAAAAAAAAAACACAGCAACAACAAGAGGCTCTTTGTGTGATGTGTGTGTGTGTGTGTGGGGGAGGGGGGTTATTCCACCTACAGTAGCCAGTAAGTCTCTCCAGATGTCCCAAGTGTTTCCACTACAAATGCCAGCACACACTGATGTCATTGGTGGTGAAGGATGCAAGTTTCTGAGCTGGGGGTAAAAATGTAAATGAACCAAACACAAGAGGAGGACTTTTTCTTCCCTTGTTCTTTTATGTTTGTAGCAAGTTTGTGTTAGCACACTGGTGTAAATATCTGGTATTATATTGTCTCTATCAGTGTCATTCACATTTTAGAGTTTAAATGTTATGGTTCCTTGAAATGACTGGATAACTCAAAGTCCATTCATGGATGCACATTATTATTTACTTTGATCTTTTTTTATTAATTCGTGACTCCATGTCAGAACATATAAACCTTTTTATTATATATATGATCCCAAAATGCGTCTGTGAGACTTTAAGAAAAAGTGTGGAAACACTGATGTACATGTTAGCTTAGCGCCGTTACCTATGAACACTGACATCATCATCTCCTCTGAAACCTTTTCTGGAAATGTAATGTGAGTTTATCATTCACACACTTTAGACCTATAAAAATCAAATAATAAAAACTTTAGTGGCCATAAGTTACTTTAGTTGGGCAGTGTTGGACAAGGTTTTGAAACAGCACTTAGACTTTAGGTCGGGAAATATCATTTTACATAAAATTACCAGAATAAATGAAATAGTATGAAATGATTTTTACAGACTTCTTGTGATTATGTTGATTTATGGTGGTTGGTGTTTCATACAAACACACAATGTGACACAGACACATTTCCTGTGTCTGTGTCACATGGGTTTTTTTTTACATTGCCCCGCCCCTTTTTACAGCCTGAATTTATGAAGAAATTCTTTGCTAATTTATCTCAGTAAAGGATCTAATCCTACACAGCAAATATAACACAGATGCATGTGAGGCAGAAGGTGAGTATACCTTCTTACACCATCTTTGTGTTACATCATGTTTGCCTCCCAGCTGCTGACTTGTTTCTAATTTGAGAAGGACTTACATATTGCCAGCTTATTTTTTTCTGGTCTTTTCCATCATAAGATCAATATAGTTGTGACTTTTATCAGCTGTAAACATGCAATGATCAAACTGATGGCTGCGCATTCATTTGACAATATTCAAAGTAAGAAAAAAAAAAACAAAAACGTTTCATTTCTGTGTCAGATGCTGCTTCGTAAAATGCTGCAGTGACTTGGCTGCTCTCAAACTAAGCCTGTCAATTAGTGATAATGGACCCCATAGGCCAAAGGGAAGACCACTCCCTCCCCTCTCTGCTCCCTCCCTCCCTCCTTAACACACACACACACACACACACACTCTCTCTCTCTTTCTGTCTGTCTTTCTTTCTATCTCTCAGTCAGTAATAATGGAGCCCAGCAGTCCAAAGAAGATCCAGTTTGCTGTGCCTCCACTGCAGGGACAGCTTGACCCACAGGCCGCCGAACATGTGAGTGTCCCTGAGCATATGTGTATGTGTCGTAGGCTGTACTGTATGTGAGAGGTTGAATGAGACTTCTATCTCAGTCTTATCTGGAATTTTCTGTGTGTGGGTGCAGAGCAGCATGTGTGCATAAGTCAGCATTATGAAAACGTTTGTGTCGTTTGTGTGTCACGGTGAGAGCGTGTGAGTTGAAACGATTCTGTCTGAGCTGTAACGCATGTTTACACCGAGAGTTTAATGAACGCATAGATTTACAGCTGACTTTCCTACAACAATTTCTATTTTTTTTAATTTCATGGCTAATATGGAGAGTCATCAGAGGGAGACTCAGGCAGAGAACTCCTGACATCAGACATCACAGACTCTGTGGTGTTCTGTTGGTGAAAAGTGGTTAGGGGTCTAAATCACTGACACACACTTTCCTTTTTTCTCAAAGTTTGGTCTATTCTAAAGCTTGTTTTTATTGACGCATTTACTGTTGTAGTCATCACTCACTGCTACATTTCAGCCCACCACCAACCATTCTCTTGGTTTCTCTGAGACGTGGATTAGTAGTTGGAGCAGATGGGATTAAAGGGGAAGCTGCTGTTTATTTACATGTACTAACAAGTACACTTCATTGAATTTAGAGTTTCCCTCTAAGTGACAATTTAATTTTATTTAGTTGAAAGACATTCATGGAATAGCAGACACCTCCTAACTAAATAACAGTGAAGAGGCCCAGAGAAGACCATGTATTGTATGTGTACTGTATGTGATGAATTTGTTAGCTGCAGCATTAGCATCAGAAGCTGCCGCTCCTGCATTATGAACCGTTTAGTGGATGGAAGCCGGAAGCTGTTCATTTCTCAGGAAGCTGCTAATGAACAGTGACAGATTAGGACCCCTCTGTGGCTCTTTGGGGAGTCACTGAAGTCAAAGATAGTTTAGTTGTGGTTTCAGTAGAGAGATTTTTTTTTTTAAAGCAAGTCCGACTCTCTCACCTCTGAGGTAAAGGTCCATTTGTTAATGTAACGATGCAAAGTTATTTGAGGTGTCTTTTATTTTGAAATAATGAGGGGGAGAGTCTTCAAGTGTGGATGATATTTCTGCTTCTGAACAGATGATGTGGGAAAGCTGTGTTTATTGTCTCAATTAAATTTTAGGCCTCTATAGGTCTCTCTCTCTCTCTCTTACACACACTCACACCAGTTTGATTAATTACTGTGTGTAGTAGGATAATTAGTTGGATCCAGCTTTTTTTTGGTCAAGTTGTTGTTGTTGTTGTTGTTGTTGTGTAGGGACTGGAGGAGTCTGCAAGCATTTGGGACTAATAAAGGTTTCCTTATTTTATCTTAAACATTATGAACAATCAACAATATGAAAACGTGTGTGTTTGCCTCAGATCCGACGCAGAAGACCAACTCCTGCCACTCTGCAGATCTACAGACAACCTGGCACAGGTAGGAGGGAGAAAGAGAGAGAATGAGTGTGTGTGTGTGTGCAGCGAGAGAGAGAGAGACTCATACTGAGAGACTAAGAGCACCGAAAAGCAGCTGCTATAATGGAACCTTTATTAGATTACTTTTGGTAAGTGATCTGAGTGTTCAGCCTGGACTGATGGATGACTAAAGAGTGTGTGTGAGTGTCTAAGCTCTTATAAATCCCTCTACATGGGAACCGACTGATTGAATAATCGGCCTGATTCCATTCTGCGAGCTGGGCTCACAGCGTCTGCTTCCAGCACAGCTGTACTGAGCTCTGCAGGCGCCTGAGGTGTTTTCAAGCAGCCATTTTGTCTATTCTTCTATAAGAAACAAGTGGAATGTTGTTAATAAACAGAGCAGGGAGACAGGAGTCACTAACAAGCATAAACACAACTCTTTCTATTTACACCATCTATTCACAGAACATGTAATAATCCCTTTACAGGCAATCAGCTGTGAAAACAGGAAGTGACCCGCCGCGTGGTTTGAAACGAAAAAAAAAAAAGGTCAACGCAACAAAAAGTGCACATCTAATGTCTTAGGGTGTTTTTCTTTAATTTCTCAGAGCCAAAAATCAGCTCACAGCGGGTGCTTCTCAAACTCACAGAGATCACAGCTGAGACATCCACACAGAGCTGGCAGGAAGGCTTCGATCTGGATACAAAAATGTGGTTTCATAATATAGATAGTCTGCATTTGTTTTGGAAATATTACAAACAATGATTTTAATCTACAAACAGAAAGTGTGGATCTTTACCATATTCCACACATACAATGTTCTGGATCACTTCATTACCATGAGAAACACACACATTATTCAGAGTGTTGAGAGAATCATCTAAAAAAATATATGGCCTTACAAACTTAACTCCTGTTTTATTGTGTTATTTGCAGCTGTTAAAGGACAATTAAGAAAGATATTTTATGCTCAAGATTTTCTACATCTCTTCAGCATAAGGCTGCAAACCACAGAGGGATGAGATAAGCACAACCACATTACTTGTTTAGGTCATTTCGGGCCATTTGTTGTCATAAAAATAAATATGTGGTATTATTAAAGAGACAGCAAATAGCACTATGAAATGCATAAAGAGAAACTAAATGAGTGCAACAAGACAAAATCGGAAAACAAGAAATCAATAAATAGATGACGAAGAGATGCAGTGTACACACAAAATACACAAAACTGCCATCATCTACAGAAAAGATGCAAAATTTAAAGAGAGAATGACAAAAGTGTTGAAATATGGACACAAAGAAGCACAACACAGGCCTGAAATACCCACAAACAAAGGACAAAGAGACGAAATGTGAACACAAGCTAATGCAACGAGGTGTAAGGAAAATGACGAGGTTAAAACAACTGAAGTGGAAATGGAACGACTCGTGTGCGACAAATCAGATAAAGCGCTAAACTGCTGTTATCTTATCTGTCCTGCAGATGTCGGAGATCAACACAACGCCAGCGGAGACTCACAGGTTTGTATAAATACATATAAACACGCACAGGCACACCAGCAGGTAAACGCATGTCAAGGTCACTTTGGAAAAACAAAAAAATGGCGGGTTTACGTGAAGGAAACGTTGCAGTGGACTTTTTTTTGAATATAGAGTGAGACAAAGATGTTTTGTTTAGTTCAAGATTTGGCTCATCGATAGCCAAGAAAAATCCCAGCATTCATTGCACATGGTATCGTATTTGGAGACTTAATGCATAGGCATCAGCTGCAACTGCCCGGGTTGCTAGGCGACAGGACTGACAATAACCTCAGCTTGATACACCACTCCACAGTTAGCCAGATTCCAAACGTCCCATACCAAGCTTCAGAATCAGAGTTTTCAAACTGTTGTGTGACATCACATAAGGTTTGTCCACCTACATCCGCAGCCTATAGACGTTTCCATCATGGCCACATTTCAACAGACCACATCCTTTGAAGGATACAGGATCCAGACTGAGACTAGGTTTTTAATGGACCTGTAGTCAGTAGGGATTCAAATTTCCAGCTAAATGATGTTAAGATGTTGTCTTAAAGGGGCTGCATGGCGTATCCTGTCTCCTATTGGATATTCATTTTTAATGCTTACACCCATAGCTTTCGCATTAGCTCATCACATAAGAATAATCTCTTGTTGTTTTGTGGCGCAGGCTTCAGACGCCTCTCAGAGAAAGCAGAGCACCTACGCCCCTCCCACCATGAAAGGTAAACACATGACACTTTTCAGCTTCATCTCCCATGATGTTTGCACAACGGAACTGTTATAAAAGATACTGTGTGCATGAAAAGCGGAAGGAATCCATTTCCCAGAGAGGAGAGGGTTTACTTGGTGCACCATAGGTCACTCTGCAGTCTATCAGGCACTTTTTCTTTTTGCCATAATCAAACTTCATAAATCAATCTAGTGACAAGACAACATACATTCAAATCGCAGCGTGGTGCGGGTAAACGGTTGCACATGTGTCACAAAAAGAGAACGAGTATCTTTGACATCACAGAGCTCTTAATGCTGGATCATTTAAGACAGACTCGTCTTTTGTCCTTCACTAATCAGACACTTTTAAAGGTTATTTATGGCGTGACCAGACCAACAGAAAGCACGTTGTTGGATTTTTTTTTTTTTTTAAATAGGCTTCAAATCAAATCAGCATGTTTAAAGAAGCAGGAACCCTTCAGCCTTTCAGACAGAAATATGCTGGTTTCATCCCAGCAGCCTCTCCTCTCCTCTCCTCAGTGTGATGGTGTGTGTATGTCCTGCCTTTATGATAGATGGATGGATGTCCTGTTTGTTTTGCTTTACGCCATGCTTTCTGTTGTATTTCTGCTGCATCTCTGTGTTTTTTACTCTGAGTTTTGGTCTTGTTTGTTATTTAGCCTCTGGTCTTGTTTTGTAGGAGTCAGACTTGTAGATCCAGCTGGCAACGTATTGGGGAGGGGGGGGGGGCAAGTTTCTCTAACCCGTTGAGCCACAGAGTTTTATACAACATCTGGAAGGTCATTCAATGAAAGTGTTTGGAAAGTGCAGACGCTCTCATCACCCAATTTTCATGTTACCAAACCCCACTAATGCTAATGTTTGGTAATAGTGAGATGGAAATGACAAAATGTAGAAAAAAAACCAAATGAACAAAAAGCCAAAAAACAAAACCTCTCATTGACCTTGTGCATCAGCTGCTTCCACTGACAGCAGCTTTCCACTTTCTCATAATGAGCAAAAGACGGACCGATGAGGAGATAAAAAGCCTCCTCTGTCTTATAAGTGTATACAGTCATTACAGTAATTAGGCTACGTGTTAGGATCAGAGGGTGTTAGTGGCATCACGCAGTCTACACTCACTTCAGGTTAGCTTTAAAGGTCTGGAACTGACAAAAAAAGTTGCATTTCTTCAGTAAAAACATAATAAACTGACATCTGCAGTTTGTAGTTTGTGTCCCTTTAAGAATTTATAAGCACTCCAAATAACTATGTTACTACAGGAAGATTTTAGGACATTTATTGTATTCATTATGTAATATCAGAGGTGTTAAAACTAAAGAATATAGTCCCTTTTGGTTGAGTCTGACTCATCATTTATAGGAAAAATGAATAGAATTTACATTTCTAAAATAACCTGAGCAGTTTTATTTGGACAGAAGCTCGGATCTTAACAGCAGGCCAACAGCACCTTCATCTCTACAAGAGTCTGTTGTTGTTTTCCATTTGTCATCAGAGTGAGCGCTGAATAATTGATAACACTGTTACAGGCCTTCTGTCAGGAAGCAGGACAGTTCAGAGGCTGACAAAGCGAAGCTCAGTATGTTGTACATCTGAGCTGAAGTCTCTGTGTGTGTGTGTGTGTGTGTGTGTGTGTGTGTGTGTGTGTGTGTGTGTGTGTGTGTGTGTGTTACTTTAGGAAAAGGTGAATGTTCATACAGTATAATACATGATGGGGAAAAAAAAACACCCAGCATGTATGAGTGTGTGCACAGAGAGCAGCCCTGACTTGATTCTGGGAAGTGGAGACTGTAAAAGCTTTTTTGTATTGATCCCTGCTGAGTGTGTGTGTGAGTGTGTGTGTTCCCTAAGAGCCTCCTGACTAACTGCCTACACACACACACACACACAGCAAGTATTTTGGTTGTGTAGGAGCAGAAAATAAAATGTGTTTTGTTTATTAATCTGTAGAGGTTTCTCTCTCCCCTTGTGGTATTTCACTGTACTTTTATTATCAGTTGCATGTTGAGGTAGGTTAAATGTTTTTATTTTGATTTATGAGGCCCTTAACGTCATATTTAACCAGACCGTGTGTAAATATTTAGCTTGGGCTGACTCATGATGTAAGACGTCTACAAATCAAACACGGAAAAAAAAAAAAAAAAAAAAAAAATCAACCTTCAACATTGACACCGTTCACAGAGCTGTGCCTCTTTTTGTTTGCATCCATTTAACAGTCTGCCGGCATTTCTCTCTGATGATTGGGGCCGTTTAACCTTCTTGACTAGACGACCTGCTAAACATCCGCAAGTGAGACAAATTTGTCTGAAAACTCCCCTTGAAGCTGCCTGGATATTTATAGTTTAAACAAAATGTCAGAGCTGTTTTGCTTCCTCTCTCAGTTTTTATCATTTTCATCGTTGGATTTTAAGTTTCCGTCTTTGCAATGTAGTAGTTCGTGTGTCTCTCCACTAGAGGTGCTCTTCTCTCCTCAGAGCTTCAGCTGGGGGTGGAGCAACAACTTCTGGGGGCGGGGCTATGTGAAACAGAAAGCCAGCTCAGCCCAATCACAGCACAGCTCTATGCCGCCGCTTCCCTGTGGGCCAACCATAACGGGCCAGAGGAAACCAATGGGAATGAGGCATGTCTGCCGTTAGCCAAACAGGAGAGAGGCGTGGCAGAAAGCATCAGTTCAGGGGGTAAACAGTTTTTTTTAGATGGACACGTCACACACTCCAGTCATACTCACCATGATCCAAAAAAAATGGTGGAATCCTTGTAGATGTTCCTCTAAAAAACAAAAAAAATAAAAATCAGCCATATATTAAGCGCTGATGATAAATACTTAATGCAGAATATTTGGAGAAACTTGGGAGTTGACAGGAGGCTTTAATAATTTAATGACATACATACACTAGAAATAAATCAAAGTATGTTATTACGACTTTTTTTCAGAATTCTTCATTTTAAATTCTCATCATTTTCATCTAAA
>JAVQJX010107240.1:0-14465 GCA_036025115.1 Ambassis agassizii | reverse complement strand
TACGAGTGTATCGGCATACAGAGGAGTATACAGACATATGCTGGAAAGTCAAAACACAGAACTTCATTATGGAAATTTGTCAGCAGTTGTGTAGTGGAAGTCTATTTTAGTAAAGATGAGAGAGAGAGAGAGAGAGAGAGAGAGTCCTCAGAGCAGGAGAATCCTCTCTAATTTGTGGAGACTATAGAATTAATGTTCTGCCTGACTGCCCATCTGTGACTTATTTTAAGTGTGCTGAAACATACCGTGTGCTAAAAGTTGCCATGCACACATGCCAAATGCTACCGGCAAAATAAGCTGCAGTAGTTAATTTTTTGGCTCAAATTCTTATTAGGTGATAATAAGACAATGACGCTTCTCCCCAAAAATGTGAGTGGTAAACCACAGTACTGTCTGTGCATCTGAAGAGGAAAATCCTCCCTGAAACTCTGCTGTAAACTTTGTTTAGGGGAAAGGATCTGATCGATTGGAGGGTGTAAATAATTCAAACCTCTGATAGGAAGCAGTCACATTTGTATAAAGGTATATGTTATTATTATTATTATTTTTCTAATGCATAATTCACAACTCTCTTAATACTTAATGACACTTTGAAATGCCACTCAACAAACGCTCTTTTTTTTTCTTTTTACAAAAACATATCTGGTTTCCTAAAAAAAAAAAGTAATTATAAAAAAAAAGAATTTACTGGGAACCACTTTGAGCCTTGAGGGTTTGTGTGTGTGGAAAGAAACTGACCTATACTGTTGCTCTGAAGAAGTTTTCTATGGACGTGTTAACAAAAGCTATGCAAATTTCAGCATTCAAAGATTCCCTTTTCATATTTTTAGCCGACCGTCAATGACTAAAGATACTGTAGTTCCTAAATTTACACTGACATACAATAATATGACATGATCACATCACATTTAATGGTCACAGTTCTGGTTGGAGTTCAGATCTTCACAATAGAAGTCACAAGGTCAAATACTACTGTGGTTTTTATTGTGGTTTTTCTGTACAGACTACAAAAGACGCTAATGCATGTAGGACCTTTTTTGTTTTATAAAATGCGACAGGCATTTTGAAATGTATAAACATGGACATGAATATGAACTTGTAGCTTCATCAGATATATGTATTTCCTGCAGTTGGAGCGAGCAGGACAAGCAAGAAAAGCCACGAACAGAAGCCTTTTAGGACGAAGTGAGAAAAGCCTTTTAGAAACTCAAGCATTTATAGATAATACAAGTTCAATGTAGAAGATTTTATATAGTAATTGTGCAGCTTCTTTTCTCTTTTCAATTATTTTTGGTCACACTAATGGTTATGGGTCTTATCAGTGTGACTGTCTCGCCTTGTTGTGTTCTTGTATATACTGTACATCTTGCAAAAGAGACCCACATGTTCATCATCGTTGTATTCAGATGAGATAACAGGAAGTAGAGCACACTGGTGTGTGGGTACAGGTCTGAAGCATGCAGAACCTGTTGCTCTGTTGAATGCTACATGTGTAAATGAGCAGCAGGAACAAACGCTGTCAACGTGCAGTGCGTTTAAGAGATAATACAACAAAAGGTGAAAGCTAAACAACAACGTCTACCATTAATCAACCTTCTGACCTTGCCCTACTGCTGCCACTCCCTAGGCAACGACGGCGCCAGTCAGAGCTGCCAACCCCTATCAGCTGTCAGATTTTATGGAGCTCATTGGCAGATAACCAAGACAGGCTCATGTCTAAAACAACACAAATTTACACTGACCTATTGACTTTAGCAACATCCGGGATGAAATAAAACATACCTAGCTATTTGGCCTTTCCCATATTGACAGTATCATCAGGTTTAAACAGCCAGTGTCTCTGTTTGTTGTGTTCGTGAGGAGGGAGGCCCGGGAAGGCCAGTCGTGTCGTGCAGTCAACTGCAGCTCTAAACCAGCTCACAATAAGAGAGGGAGAGAGAGAGAGAGAGAGAGAGAGAGAGAGAGAGAGAGAGAGAGAGGGGGAGAAAAAGCAAGAGGGCTCTTTGAAGAACACGAAGTGCAGCCAGTTGTGGAGAACCATGCATGTTGCTCTTATTGGTGCTTTTCACTCAGACACGCCTCTCCCATCTCAGCACTCGCACGCAGCATTGACCCAAAGGGTGGCTGTTAATTTGGCATGGCGAAAACATGGGTTTAGACTGAATGAAGGGTCTGATATAGCCACTCCACAGGGAAGAGCTCCACAAACCAGACTAAATGACATCATGCCAATATGAAAATAACCAAAAAGACAACATGACATGGTGTGGATGCAAGAGGAAGAGGAAGTACAGAATATTTAATGACTACAGCAACACTGGGTTGTGTTGTCAAAGGAGAGGTTTATATTTCCATGAGGATTAAAGTCTTACAAAAAAAAAAACGTATTTTTAGTTTGCTGATGTGAGCACAGAAATTAACTTTATTATTAAAATAAAGTTAAAATAATTTCACAGAAGACCTCAATTCTGAGACAAAATAATTTTAAATTTTAAATTTTAAATTTAATGACATGCTTAAACTCCGCTGAGGACAAGATACAAATCTATGTGGGTGGCTACTGGCAATCCTCTCAGTCATCACTCTCCGCTGCAGTCTGAGTCAACCAGTCACTCTTCCAAGCCACAATAACAAGGTGGGCCTCTGTAGAAATGCTTAAACTGCATTCAATTGTCTAGCGAGCCCTCCGTCTTTCAGCTCCAATACACGGACTGTCATGGTGCAAAACCCTAATGAGAAACACAATCATTTTTTTTGTTCTCTGGTTGAGGAGTATTTTAGTTTCTCAGTAAAGAAAGTGCGTGTGTTTTGGCAGATTGTGTAGAATGCAGCTCAAGTGCTTCTTTGTGCTGGGGTTCTGATGTATAGTGTCAACATTTAGCATCAGTGTCTGGCTCGCAAATTCAACAATTACATGTGATATCAGTTCCATAAGTAAAAATAGTTTCAACAGAAATATGCATATATTTTTGCAAAATGGTTCAACGTGGGGATTTTTGTGCAACTATGCTATAGTCTTCATTTATACGTTGACTAATGTTTCATGTTACACTTTTCTTCATGGGAAATGACAGAGAAAAGCCATTAACCACAACCACCACACAGAAAACGGCTCTCTGTGCATCACCAGCTGAGCCAGACAAAAGGTGAGTGTCAGAGTGATAGAGGAAGTGCTTGTCTGCTCTTCCTGCTCTCAGTGCTGCAAGAATGAAGAGGATGTCTCTGTGCACACCAGGGCTATCCATTACCGAGTTAACAAGGTCTCAGCTACTCTAAAAGTGAAATCCAAGGTTGTTCATCTTCGTCTCTCACATGAGAGAAATAACAAATAAACATGGATGTGAATTCGTAAAGGTTTTACTTTGGGGCCGATACATGCCAAAGAACGCAGAGTCTTTGTCCATTAAAAACAGGACACTGTATGGATATATTGTTGTGCCCATCTTGGGTCCATCTGAAAATGCAAACATGGAAATTCTTGGAGGAAGACTCACATTTCCCCCAAAGAAAAGTTTGTTTCTGCTCCACTGAGTAGTTGACCCAAAGAAAACACACAGTGAAAAGCAAGGTGAAGCTTCTCTGCTTCTCAGTCCCACTCACTGTGTGGCAGGTGGAATCAGTCCAACTGAGCAAAACTCCTACTTACAAAAATAAGGTTAAATAGATAGTGTACAAACTGTCTGACACTTTTAACGCATTTCAGGTTCATGCTAATTTTTTAAAAATTAATTATTTGTATGCAATTTTTAATTCAATTTTTTTATTTCATTATATTAAATTATGGCCAAGCTACATTAATTTGACCAATTTTCCAAACTGAATCGATAACATAACAGCTTAAGGAGATCGTCTTGAAAAGGTTTATTTCTAGGTCTTTTTAAGTCCCCCCTGCTCTCTCGTGTTCTTCTGGCTGAAGCAGCAATTAGCAGACATTTTGGCTTTCATCACACACAGCTAACAGATCAGTCAGGAGAATCTAGTTTCTCTTTCTGGTGTTGAAGTGAGGGGATAAAGGAAGATTGATTCCTTCAGTCTCATCATTGCAGGTGTTTGCCTTTATGACCAATGTCCTCTGCAAGCAGTTTCTTATTACATTCTGGTGAGAAAAGAGGACCTTTAACTTTGGTGCATTCCAACAATGCTCTTGAAGAGTGTGGAATTTTAGAGACTAAATGTAGGGGAGGGGGAGGAAAATCAGTTTTTATTCAAAGCAGACCTGACTCAAACAGGGATTCACCGCACTGTGGTCAGACTTCAAACCCACTCATTATTTGCCCTTTTTCATGTTCAGACTGCTGCAAATCTCCAATCCCTCTGGACGCAGCTGAAAAAAAGAGAGACGGACTGTTGTTGATTTTATTTCCATCATAGTGGGAGGTTGTCTTTTTAATAATGTGCACGCTGATGGTGTCTGATCAGCAATCTGTAAGCATATATTACATATTTAGATTCTTATTTGACATCAGTGACCTTAACCAGTCTTTTGATGTTTGATCTCTATAAAACAGTTTAATTTCACTTGTAAGGGATTGATGCACAGCCCTCTCAGAAGTAAAGCCGTTAGATCAAACTGATAGGTTAGATTTCATCATTAGTGTTAATCCATCAACAATGCCAGAGCCCTGAATAAAGGCAGAGTAAATGAGTGTGTTTGCACTGTCTCGGAGTAAATATTAGTTTGTCCAGATAATGCTACAGGCTGCTGAGGGTTTCCACATTGCTTGAGTTACACCAGCCTCTGTTCTTTTTTTTACCAGAGAGAATGGTTTCACAGTCTTTCTTCTTCTTGAAAGCAAAACACTGGTAGCAGTCTCAAGTGGCTGAAAGTTTTAGTTGATAATCCGGTCTGTCACTCAGACCCACAGTAAGATTAATGGCAGGGGAACTCCTATCTGCAAACATCCTACTCAATCAAAACGGATAAGTTAGCTTGAGAAATAGGCTGAAAATATAGAGATAAGTGCAAATTACTACTTTGGTATTGGCTGGTAGATCATCAAGGGAATTTATCACCGTTCAAAAGTATATAGAATAGAGCCATGTCAAACCAGAATTTTGTGTTTTTTTGGCTAAAATTTTGGTTCTAGATAAAATTACACAAAACAATATTACACATTTGCCTGTACATTAAAATTATGAACATGAAAGTGTGGATATTTGTGTAATCTCTACTATTAATGTGTCAAGTTATAGGAGCTAAAAGGGAAAAGGGAGCCCTCTACTGCTGAGTCCTGCCCTCAAATCACCACTCTGAACAGTCTACTGCCCTGTTGACTATTTTGAACCAGGAAGTGTTTCCTGCCTCATTAAGTTATTAGAGGTGCACACGCTGCTCTAAGAATGGAGATTTGAAACAAAAAAGCATTATGAATTAAACTCCAAAACTCAAAGAAGACATAAAAGAAGACATAACAGTCATGATGCACTCAGACTTTTAGTTAGATTTCCAGGTTTCTTACTCAAACATGTAATCACTCAACCATGAAAGCAACCAACAAAAATGAGATCCAGCAATACCACACTGACGCATGAGCTGCTGTTCGAACATATCGTGCAGATTTCCAGCTGCAAGATAGGCAGACTACTCAGTAATGGAAAATATAGGGTCTAGATATGACATTCACAGAGATAATAGCAGCTTTATGCTACACTGAGTCCAAAGGGAGCTGAGCATGGCTAATTCCAATCAGCGCTGCCTTGATCTTTTGTTGTATCTGCAAGGTATTTTATGTTTATTTGCTATGGGACACTGGGCAATTTTATATGCTTGTGAGCATGCTTTATGGGTGTAAACTCATTAGTCCCTTTATTTCTTGCTGTAACGTTTAAGGAGCAAAAGGATACCTGGGAGACTGTTTGAAGTCATTTTAATTGTGAAAGAACCTGAGGAGAGATGCTGAGCTGAGCCAATCTTAGATGCTGCCCAATGATCTTGCCTCGTTGACTGCCCCTGAAAACCCTGCTCTCACCTCAGACTCAGCGATAACCATCTTTAATGAATAGCTGTGTGCTTCAAGGAGTGCTGGCTGATAGGGATCATTTCAGGAATGGTGGGGCTCAGGTCTCAATAACAATCAGGGAATTCCATCTTAACCATTTGGATGTCCTCCATAATGCCACACACTCTGAGATTGCTCTTGCAATGGACCTACACCAAAATAAAACTTGGCAGCAGTGAGGCATTCTTGCCCAACTCAACAACTCCAAGTCTGAACACCCCAGACCCCCTCCCAGCTCCATGATTTGTCGATGTGAAGGCTGACTCTTTGTTGGCGTGTTCTGATCTCAGGATGAGATACTGCACAGCTAACTGCTTTATAAAAAGGTGGGATGACAAGGCTGGCAAATGGAGGCACAAGCACAGCTCCCTGTGAGTGCGTCTGAAAGGCCCAAATTGAGTCATTTGCCCCAATCCCCAAGGAGAGTCCTTATCGTCTGCAAGATCCAAAGCAGACTGTGTATAATTTGCAAAATACTATGCTGATACTGCAAATGAGGTTTAATAGCTGTTGAGGCCCAGTTAAGCTTCATAATGTACTGTAGGTTTGTGGGCTTTGATTACTAGTAGCGCAAGACATTTTCTTGAAGGGAAAAAAACATAAGAAAGAAGTCCAGGCATCAGTCAGTGGTGTCTGCTGTCATAGCCATTTGTGGGATTACGCACCCTGTCATGTCAAAGTAATTAGACATGAACAACACAAGTAAACTCCTCCATACTGTCTTCCCTCAGGGAAGATGAAAACTATAATTATGTGAGTATAACTGACAAGCTGTCAACACTACTGTGTTTTGTAACACCTGGGGCAGAGTTTGCTAATTTTTGACCCAGCCTAACCCTGAAAAGGATGTAATAAATTGACTCTTATTACAGTAATCATGGCTGATGCTGTCAACACAGCAATCAATCTTGCCAGCTAATCTACCTTAAGCAGGTATAATTGTAAGAGGACATATATGGTGAAGCAAGTGAAATTAAAAGATTAGCCTGCAAAGATATTTTTGTTTACATTTGAAAATTATCTGTTGATGTTTTGAGAATTTTTTCATGAGTCATTTTTCTTTTTTTTTAATACAAAATGTATATTGGTTGATATCAACTAAGAACCTCTTTAGATCAAGTTTTAAGTTCCTATATGATTATTTTAAGTTTTAAGATAGTTTTATGTTGTTATATAATTTAAATGAGTGAGTATATATATAAAAAAGTCCTCCCTATAGGATTTTTTTTAACCAACTCATTTTTTTAAACCAGGCTTTAAATGTTTATTTCTGCTGTAAAGTTGCTCATTTTAACATGGAAGTCTGTGGGAATTGACTTGCTTTTGGAGGAAGCTCCTAGAGGCTGCAGGGTGAACTGCAATTTAACCACATAAGCTACATTTCTGAGCCCCATAGGTTGCCTCTTGAATTTATAAATACATGGTATTTGACAACTAAGGAGACCATTTCATGAATAAAGAAATATTTCTGTCAAACAGTACTCAATCAAAAGTGGAATTAGTGATGTCATCATAATCCTACATGCTTAAGTTCCTCTTTAGTTCAGTACACCTATGGCTGGTATCACAGAGCCATATGTATCCAACCCAGCTTCATGGGAATCTATTTGTTAATTTATATTTGAGGCTTTAGAGGAAGGGTCAGGCAGGGTCAAAACTGCATCAAATCAGCCTGGTGCTTGTGGAGATATTTCATAGTCACCACTATGGCTAAAAAATAGAAAAAGCAGGAACAGCTACATAAGGCTGTTTGTTAACCCACATGTGAGCCTGTCAGTTATATAGATTGTCAATGCCTTGTGTTTTCTCACATTAAGATAGCAATATTAAGTTACTCCCATATCCTTATTAGACTGGCTTATCTGAGTAAAGAGAAGACAAAGCAGGAGATGAGACACGGCTGACAGAAGAGCTTTAGAAGGTGTGACGGGTGCTGACCTGCCCCACAGGTAAGAACTAGTTTTCTCACTTCAACCTTCAATTAATTTGATTTTGGTGAGCATGAGAGGCTTACATCAAACAATAGGAGGTTGCTTGATGCAGTTTTTCACAGCAACCTCATTAAAAGGAAAAAAAAAATCACAATCAAATGGAGCTTATAGTGAAGCTGTGTTGGAAGATACAATCAACGATAGATTATTCAGTCAGGATGAAACGGTTCAGGCCTCCATGGAACCGGAGATAGACCTGAGCAAACACATTCCCATCCGTGAGTGAAAATGGATACGCTGTTGACCTGTCCAGCCACACAAAAGCCGTTCCCAGTACTCAGGTGAGTTACCCGCCTCCAGTCTTAAATCTCTTAACCAAATATTGTGAGTGTCCCTCTTTATATCCCAGAGTGTCTCTGTTTACCTCCAGATCCAAGGGATTAGAAGATCAACACTGCGTGCAACTAGGGAGGGCCCCCGCTGCTCAGGTAGAGTATCCAACTTGTAATATTCTGGATTTTACTACTGAAGTTATCATCAAGGCAATAAAAATATTTCTACAGGAAGGTGTCATCATGAGACAGACTGAAAACCAAGAAGATGTAATGATTTTACTTCTTTAAGTATGATTTTACTTCTTTAAATTGTATCTGAACTGAGTTCTTTCTCCTGAATCTAGTTAAAGACTTCATTCCAGTATTATCCATTCAGCAATGTGAGTTGGATTTAGTTCTGTAATGACCCAACTGAGCTGGCCTGCTCTCCAGAGCTGCACAGTGAGCCAGATGGGAGCGAAGATCCTCCTCTGTGGCTACAGCAAAGGAGCATCAGCCAAAATAAGAATTAGAGTCAACTTCAACATGTCAGCACATCTTCATATCATTCTTTTCCACTGGTTGGGATGGATGTGGCTAAGATGATTGCTGATGATTTTCAAAAATTCCTACACACATCCACAGAAACTTGTTTAACATGATCTCTCATGTGCTCGGCTTGTTTGTTTTTTCCAACAGCTGGGTTTTCATCCCAGATATTTAAACACTCCGTTGTCAGCTATGTGATATGAACTGTAAAACCTTGCCACTCAGTGGAATTCAAACTACTCCTATCATTTTTTTTATTTCTAATCTCTTCAAGGGCCATCAGTGATTCTGTGAAGCAACTCAAAAAGGTGCTTTGCATAAGGAAGGCAGATCCCACCAATGCAAGAGCAAACATGCATTTTATTCTTATTACAGTCAGCATCATTCTTTTACTCAGTCAATGCAAAACTGTCAAAATGTGCTTTCTCCAATCTCAATGGGTTTGTGCTCTAACTTATTGTGCAGGGATTGTCCTACATGAGGGCACATTGACTGTGTGCAGTGGAGGGATGTATCTCAATCTAGGAGACATCCACATGGGTGGTAAAAGAGTGAGATGGAAATGGTATCCATGCTTTCTTTGCATGCTGAAAGGTATGAAAACATAAAGTCACATGTCAAATGTGCAAAAACATCAATGCTAAACACTAAACATTTCTGGTGCACAATCCTTTTTATTAATTATCTGCACAAACCTTCAATTAAAATCTAAATACTACATATAATTTTGGGTTTGCCGTCATTGTCCTTGAACTCTCTCCAGCTGCTGTCAGTGCAGCTGTACATTAACACTGACCTTGACATCTGTCTCCATAGGAAAGCACAATAGTTCGTCTATTCTTAGCAACTGACCCCTGCTGCCAGGCTGAAGCAGATGGAAAGTGTCTGCTTCTAACAGCTGCCCTGCAGAGGTGATGGTGGCAGGTTAGCACTTATCTTTTTACCTGATATCATCTTCACTGCTCCGGCTAAGGATTATTCTCAAGATAGATAACCTGATTAAAACTGCATGACTGACTTTGTAAGCTGAAAACTCAAAAAAACGTCAGGAAACGATGTCCAGGAGTGACTGCACACAGCTAAAACTGTATGAAGATAACATTACTAATTAAGTCATGTCTATGTGTGCTTTCAAAACATACAGGTAGAGTATAAGGTCACCGTTAACCAGTATAGCATAGTGTGTCACTTCAAAATAACTCAGCACAATGCTGCACACAGTGCCATACAATGCCCAAACTTAGTGCCTGCTCATGTTTGTTGGAACACACCAAGCGGTCAGTGTTGTGCTGTAAATTTTTTCCTTTACTCTTGTGGTGAGCACTTTTTTTCCAAGGACATTTAGCCTAATCCACTTCAGCTGCCTCCATTCAAAGCTGGTAAAAGAAGCCCCGGCACTGAATCTGTTGGTGAAATTGCAAGACTGTTTTTCATAAAATGCAAATATCTGTTAAGAGTCTGGGTATGTTCCACTTTTATGAAATGATGAGTAACATTTCCTTATTGTCACTCATGCCCGATGCCGCACTGCGAGACGTTTTTTTTTTTACATTCTGTGACCAAAAGAACAGCAGAAAAAAAATCTGCTTTCACAATAGCAACATTTCCTGTGCCTTTCAAAACGCACACTGCAATTTAATCTCTTCAAGTTGTTTTGTAACAAATATATATAGAGTGTTGTGTGATTTATAAAGCACAACAATCAATACCACATTGTCATTCTGTTGAATTGAATCTATTTTCTGTACGAACATGTTTTATATTAAAACTGCTACTATGGATTGACACTTTGTGGGGAGGTGTGCATATATTTATATATACTTTTTTTCCAAATATTAATGTAAAAAGCATTTGTGGCAAAACATGGAGATTCTTGTATTTTATGTGGAAATTGTCCAGTATCCACACATGACATGTTTTGCCTTCATTTTTCATTCTGAAAATGTTAAATATACACATCTATTGAAGCAAGCATTTCCCTTTTAAAATAAACAAATTAGGTGGCATCTTCATCATTTGGGATTTGGACAGCTTTATTCCTTGGTGCCTCCTTTCTCCTCCGAAAAGGAAACTGGAGAGAGAAAGAGAGTGAGGGCTGGGTACAACACTGCTGGGTATTCTACCAGATGGATACTCTGGATGAATCAAGGCTAAGTTTCAGCCAAGGCTTCAATGTGTGTGTTGGACTGCGCATTGCATATCTGGAGACCACACAGGTTCCATAAGCATGTCTAAATCTCTCTACTGCCCTCTATCTTTGTCTGAACATCTCCCTCAGGGATCAGGGTCATAAGTTCAAAACCGGCGGGGAACCTGTGCTACTACACACACACACACACACACACACATGGCTGTGACCTGCTAATTGCCTTTCAGCATCTCCTCAGCTGTAGTGGATATTTTAGGTTTAAACATTTCAAGTTATTAAAGAAAATATTTTATTGTATTTATTCATTATTTATTCAATTGAAATTATTGCAAATTGGTCTACTCTTTATGTGTAGAAAATGCTTTTAATAGTTCACTTATAGCCACTACCTTTTGTGTCTTTATATCATTAAAAAAAGAAAAAAAATGCAGCAATAAGATCGATCCAAACACCGGTGTCCCACACTGTCACACAGATGTTATAAAGAAGCAGTGTTTTCCACAATTGTTGCTTTCAGCTTCCAGTTCATCGGTGCCTATGTCTGTAGCAGGTTGTGACCACATGCCGCCGCTCATATTATCTCAAAAGTGTTTAGCAACTGTGGGAGAAGGAACTCAGCAGTGTGTGAAATGGCCCCCCCAGCCAGTGATTGCACACCAACAACAGTGATCCCCGGTCCATCGTATTCCTGCACAAATATACAGACAAACAGATGATTTCATTACCTATGGAGGGAGTGAAAGGAAGGCACAAGTGAGCTCATCCAAGGTGCTGAAGCTTCACCGTTATAAATGAGTTTGTCATACCACCATGGTTGGCCATAAATGACCTCACCAGACATGCTGCTGTAATAAACTAAACTAATAAGAATGTGAAGGAAGAAAAACACTACCTGCAGTGAGCACAGCTACCAAGAAGGCAGAGCTGGCTGCTAAAAACATAAATCTTACCCTGATAAATCTCAGTGGATGGCTGTCACTTAACATGTGTAGAGAGTAAGGCAGGAGCAGATATGTGCTAAAAGGGGGACAGGCACTCTCTGGACATCCACATTCATGGAGGAAAAGGCCCCACTACTGTGAAAAGAGACTTCCATATGTACTTGTACCTTCTGTGGCCTTTTAACCTACAACAGATGTCATCAATAAATACCGCTGACCCATAGAGGCATTCCAGCATGTGATTGAGGTCTTTCTTTTTTGTAGCATGCTAGACTGGCTTGTCTTGCTGGTCAACACCTGACCAAACTGCAAGGTTTACAATATAGATGTGTAAAGGCCTCCTTTTGTGTAATCATGGGCAAAGGTGTTTGAGAAACTGTAATACTTTAAAAACTCATTGGGTAAAGTAACAGCTTAGCTTACACACACTGCCCGCTCCCATGGGACCTGTGTGAGAGTTGCTACAATCTGCCTCTTGTTACAAGGTCTGCTACTAAGTTATGACCTATCGCCTTGCCATTCTAATCTTTCCACAAACATCTGTAAGGAGAGATTTACATGTCCTCTTGTGATTTATTGCAACATGTCTTCAGTTTTCCATTGGCTTTGAAATTGGGACCAGTCCTATGAAATGTGGCATTCCCCTGTTAGAGTGTGCGAGTCCATTGATGTTCTTCTGTCTCCTGCCACTCACGCAAGGCTGGACTTTACGTTGTATGATCACCAGGAATATATGAAATTATAATTTAAACTTGGAATGTGTCCTTTTCTTATTATTAGCTTCAGGATCTTGAGAGTACCTTTGATATGAGCAGCCTGCTACATGCATGACAGGGTCACTGGGAAGTCCTTAGTGAAGGATGGATTGAGATGCTCACTGAGCTGCATCTGATAACCATCACAAATGGTGCATTTCAAAGGACACAAACTTCCACATAAAGTGGCTTCTACTGCTCTCTTTCTAAGGGTGGTCCGCATTGGTCAGCCATGCATGGAGGTTAAAGACATGTTCACATGCTATCATGCAGTGTCCAGGTTGGATAACTATGATAATCTATTCAATATGTAAAATGTTTATTTTGTGGACGGACCTCAAACAAACTGAACCAATATTTACAGAGAGAATAGCAGCCAAATATTCTGCCTTTTTCCCAGACATTACTGAACCCTCATTTATCTTCTGCTCTCTTGAGCAAAATGTAGACAAGGAAACTAATGCGTCTGAAAGCCGTAAGGACGCTATAGTATTTTCACTGTATTATTTTTAGGGATTTCACAGACCGACTAAAAAAAATAATGTCCTGATGAATTTGCCTGTCTTAGAATACAGCACGTCTACATCAGTCTGTGGTACACATTCAAAATACAGATATTCACACAACTTTGATGTGTATGCGTTTGTTTATTAAAATCAGAAATAATAGTCTGAAATCATTCATTATGATCTTAAAAAGAGCTGAAACCTGTGAAGATGCTTGACTTATTTGTTGACTCAAGAGCATTTCATGCTAAAGGAGGAAACCTTGGTGGTCCATTGTTGGTCACTATTAAAGCTGCATTATTTTTCTTGTTCTTGACCCTTGGAAATGTCTACAACACCAATATGCCCTCTCTTAGAAATAGCAGCTGTGTGTAGTTACATAACAGGAAACAGCTGTCAGAAGCAATCCCAGTGTTTGGACTCCTGTACAGGTTGTTCTGTTTGTTTTGAGAGCATGCTTGGTTCTTGTAGAGGCATCCTGGAGTCAATGGGCTGGAGGAAGTCTAAGGTTCACAGAGAGATGATGTAGGCCTGGGTGTCATAGGAGCACAGCTTACTGGGTAACCCATCCATGCTGTGGATCAGTTATAATATTCTAGGTCGTATTTATTCAATGCACCTCTGCCTCCTCCCTTAATTGACCCCTGCTGATATCTGACACACAGAGCAGCCTCACCAATTAAAAACCAGTTTAACATTGCTGCATGAATACATGCTTCACTAACAATTAATCAGTGATGCGTCTCAAACTTCGAATTTACACAGACCTCCAAAATTATAATAAACTCCTTGTTCTTAAACAGACCTCTAAGCTTTGTTTACTATACTAATATTATACTGAGTAGTATCAAAAGTAAATGTTAACAGGAGCCTTTGGCCTTATAAGCACATTTGACAACCCTGACAAAAGTCATCTAAACATTGTGTAATATGTGTGCCAGTTATTTCCTCCAACCCTTCTGGTACAAATACCAGACAGTCCATCTGTTTCTGTAGGATTACCTATCCCCACTCAAGTAGGCCCTCAATGAGCATTAAAACCAAAAATTATCCATTATGTTTGATGGAGAATTCTTAATGAGAACTGAAAATCGAAGAGTCGTGTAATTGGACACTGTACTGTACACAGTAAAGATTCTCAAAGTCATTTTCCCCTGAACAGCTTCAGTACCTGATCAAAAGTTTGCTAGGGTCATAAAAATTCCTCACCTTCAGTTAAATTTATAGCAGTACTCATTAGCTGAAATAAAACAGATTAATGCAAGCGCAATTAAATGTGACCTATACGTTTAATAATGAAGTGGAGTCTACTTAAGCATGT
>JAVQJX010107207.1:0-11236 GCA_036025115.1 Ambassis agassizii | reverse complement strand
GCCAACCTCCTAACTAAATGATGGGTGTCTATTTGGAAGGAAATAGCTAAGCCAAGAGAAGAAAAGAGATAATCTAGCATGTCTCTCCAAAGATAAACATTCCTTCCCCAGACTACTCTAGCCTTCAATCCCGACCTGGCACCATCACACACACAAATCCTATCCACTCCTACAGCGTCATAATCCTGATATGCCTTCATTCATTCATTCATTCATTCATTCATTCAGCTTTGTTTCATTCACACACCCTGTCTCTACTGCTCCTGCTACCAACTTACAAAACATTTACTTCTCCATCTACAGACAGACACACACAGAAGCACACACTACACATGCAGCTGAGGGAGGAGGCCCATTACAGCTGTTCTGTTAGCGTGTTGTAAGAATTTGCATTTGCTAGTTAAGAGGTACATGAGGGTGCCCGTGTAGTTTGCCTGCAATTACACAAAGTCTAATTAATGGTATTAATTAAGCAGGGCTGTCCTGCTCTTTGTACAAACAAAAGCACTGCAAAGCCTTCTGTTAACCCTAATCCCCTGTGAACAATCACAATCACCTGTCACAAGGGAGGGGTTTCACTGCAGACAAACCTCTGAGACACATAAAGAACATTACTGATTATATCATGTGCAGTAAAATGTCTACTGTGGATTTTTTTAAGATTGCATGAAAGTGGATAGCAGTGCATGTTTTTGTACAGCCAGAGGTTCACGCTGTGAGCTGCACAGCACCTGTCACATCAGAAGATGGAGAATGTGTCTGGCAGTAAGCCAATAAAGGACTCAGCTGCTGCATCCACACTGAGGTCAGAGGGCAGGGATGGAAGCATTATGGGGGAGGGATATGAATGTATGAATGGACACCTTAGTCAAGAGCTGGTTATGAAGAAACCTACACATCTTCCGATTGTCCAACAATGATGGCCATTAATAAGTAAACAATGCATTTATGTTAATGAAATATCATTATATAGACAAAATAGATATACTTATATTTGCCCTATATAAGACTGCTGCCCCTATATTACAGACATGCATTTTCAGAGTGTTCTATTTGATCTGGTTCTACAGGCATTTTGATGAAAAAACAAAAACTATAACACTGAAGACAGTGTTTGTTAAATCAGCAAAGAGTTCTCTCAGAGGTCAGGGTACTTTAAATATGGAGGCTGTAAACTTCTATTACCCCTGAATAATAAGACAATAGCCCAATTAAGGAATCTCTTCACCTAAGACCATTCTCTATCACCTTCTGAAGTGACATAAAGATGTTCACTTTTAGGAAGTTAATTTAGATTACAAGGATTTTCTATCCAAATCATTACATTAGTCCTTAAAACAAATTATTGTATATAAAGAAAACTTTTGTCAAATGTTTGACTGTCACCTACACTAGGTTTCAGAGTGTTCATGTATTCCTGCTACCACTTTAAAAGCAGTTTGACTACCAAGACAGGATAGGCCTGCTGACAGGAACTCAGATTTTCTGTTTGTGGCTAAACAAACATCAGTCCTCTTCCTCTAGACTTCACATTTCAGAGCTTTTTGAAACACTTCCTGAGCTGTCATGTACAGCAAAATCATGGCTTAAAGTATAAGGGAATTCAACATGTCTTGACTTGGTGTGACAAATTACTCTGATAAACCCTTTTTTTGATAACTGAATGACATTTTTCTAAGAGTTACAGATCTTACTAAACATCAAAATGGTATAGCCATCTGAATGCTATACGTATTTAGTTATGATCATTTTGTCGTTTCTACTCTTGACTGCACATCAAATCTTTAATTGACACATGTGAAATCATGCATCTTCCCATCCTGCTTCTTGACTTTACAGCCCATCCCTCCCCCCCCATTCTTCAAGAGCCTGGTGCACACACACACATGCAGTTCCATTAACACACAAGTGAACACTTTAAAAACCTGCACTCTCTCTCTCCCGCTCCCTCTCCCTCTCTTTCTTTCTTTACACACACCCACGCACACAAATACAAAAAGGTTAACCCCCACCACTCCTTCGAAGCCACAGAGGTCAAAGGACAAAGCACAGGCAACTGGAGGAATTCTGTGTTTGGTAACCCTCACAGCCTCCCGGTCAAACACTCACAAAACTGAGTTTCTTAAGGAAGATGTTCACAGACAGGAACACATTTGCACAACCTTTATGATTAGTGGGTTACTATATCTTCACATGCGCACACACACACACACACACACACACACACACACACACACACACACACAGGTCTATTTTCTAGTAGATGTGTGTGTTACCTTAATTACCAGACTGTCCAAGACAAAGTTTATCTCACTAGTGTCATTAGAGGTTTGTGTGGATTTTTCAAACGCAGTATTTGTTTTAATAGTTACAGTATAACCTGTAGGAGTATAATTGTGTTTGCAAAGCACACAGCATTACATCACTCTGTGAAGTGTGTGCTATAAATATATTTGACTTGGCAAGACAATCGCTTCTATTAGGTCTGGTGCGATTAAATGATGGCTTGCGTTTACAAGCAGAAGTAGAGACGGTGGACTGCAAAGAGAAGGAACGTTGGCGGCTTTGTTCATATTATATTCTGTCATTTGCTTTTTAGGGTGAGTGCTTTCACATTTAAAAAAAATGTGCATTTATGGCACGTGCAGCTGATTATCCCTCCAAGCCAAGCCTGTGGAAAAACAGGTCTTGACTTGCCAATATTAGCACCAACAGTTCCCATGAAACAGTAAGACAGTTGAAATGGTGGATGGAGTGTTGGTGAACAGGATTTGACAGTTTTTTTGTTTTCATCATTTTTTCCTCAATCTCCCTTTGAGATCAGAAAGGAACTCAAAAGGAGACTGAGTATCATATAAAACAAAAACTTATATTAAACATATCTTACCTCGCCCTCAGCCTGTTTCCTCTTCAGCTGTTCGCATTTGCGCAGTTTGCAGATCTGTTTCCCCGTCTTGCGGTTCAGACAGTTCGCACAAGTGCCACAGTTCTCTTTGCGGAGACAGGGAGCGCAGGCCCCACATTTCTTCCTCCTCTTCTTTTGGAGGTCGATAGCACTGTAAGAGGAGACATCCAACGAAGACAGAGAGAACAGTCCTGCTTGCTCGTGTTCAGCCTCTATATATTTGCTCAGTGGAGAGGTTTGCTCCAAACATTTCCTTTGTAGGAGAAGAGACCGAGTGTTCTCAGCATCCATGGAGAACTCAATGTCTACAGGTGGGGGACTAAGCCCTGCCCTTGGTTTGGGCATGGTGACTGCCGTGTCCTTTGTCTGTTGTGACTGTAAAAAACTATGCAACATGTATAAATATAGTTTGGTTTAAAAGGATTAAAAGGACCTCCAGATACCATCAAAAAGTAACATAACTGTCTGTCTTCTGAATGGTTTGGCAGATGGATAACTTCTTAAAACGTCTTGAACTGGATTTCCAGATTATTCAGACTGATGATTGCTAAAAACTTTTGTCTAATATTTATCTTGTCTTCGAACAGCATGATTATGATATAGTGTTCCTAGTCACCAAGATTGCCTTGAAGAATCCTTGAGGTGAAAACTTGTCCAACTGATGGATGGTTGGCAGCCCAGCCCACTTTGAGCAGCAGAAGATACATGGTAATATCTACCGGCCTGGGAACCACCTGTTAATGTGCAAAGAGAACAGAATGTTTTAAATTAACAGTCACAAGAAAAAGCTATTAGCGTTTTCCAAGGCTAACCAAGATCTTATGCCTCTTATATTTTATTTACTCAGTATGACTATAGCTGTGACATTACCATGCATGCATTACCAGTTCTGTCTGACTTCTGTGACTTTCTGTCTGGTTATCGTCTGGTTTTTGAACACATCTGTCAGCGCTGTGAATCCAGTTGGCTCACTGCCACAGAGGCTTACGTGAGCAGTTTGAGAAGACCCACTGTTTTAATGGCAGACCCCACATGGACTGGGAGGCGGGGACTTATAACTCCATACAGGAAAGAAAAGAAGGGGGGGTTGATAAGTTGATGCCAGGGACAGTTCTCTTTGTCTTGTGGTTGCATGCTTCAGTCAACCGTCAGTAAAGTCAATTGTGCTGAGAAACCACAGTGTTTTTTTGCTTAAGCCCATTTCACAGCCCAAGGCTGGTTTTGGATTAAAGTTGAAGATATTTTTTTTAACCTATATAACAGCATGTAATAATTTAGGGCAATTAACATCCCCCAAATATGTGACATTTCAATAATGTCATCAGTTTTTGCAGCTGTTCTTGCAGACCTTAAAGCAGTACTCTGTGTTGTTAGTACTTTTTGCTGCCTGTGTGTAGCGAACACTTATAACTTAGGCTAAACTAAGACAGCTCATGTTTGTACAGGACAAAACGTAAACAAAAACTAGCAAGTAATTAGACATTCCATACTTACCAGTAGGAAGAAATGTACCTTGCATTACCTAGACACCCTGCAGAGGCTCATTTCTATTTATAAACTCACAGAAAGAATAACCTAATGTAATTGGCATGCATATTATAAATTATAAAATTAACGACTTGACTAAGTCTTGCTGACACTAGTTTGCACTATACTTGGCATAAAAGTTAATGCTAATTATAATGGGCTAGGCTAGCAGGAGTCATTTTTGGTTAGGAATAAACTGTTTAAAAAAAAAAAAAACACAAAACAAACATTACATTCTGTCCACCAATACTTTACAAAGCCACCGTCCACACCAAGATAACTGCAGGAAGGAAATAAGCCCCGTGTTCATGTCAGGTCTGCCATTAATGGTTCCATAGTCAGCTACAGGTAAATGCTAATGCGCAGCTGCAACGCGCGTGCTGCCAGCTAACTAATGACTTAAAACACTGTTATATATATACATGCATGCACGCGCTCCTGTCAAGGGGTGCTACTGTTACTCTATGTCCACGTGCTTACCGGCAGGGACCCCATGAGCCCACACAGTGATCACAGCGAATCAGATAAACACCATAGATTTACTCTCCGATAATGGCCGTTATCTGTACTGACACACACACACACATAGAGGTGTGAGTGAGGACACGCGGTTAATTACTTCGGGTGACAAAAACAGCACTTTACCTGCGCGTGAATACACATTTAATCATTTGCATCAAACCTGCGGTGGTTTGACTAATATCAGTCAAAAAAAACAATAACATAAGTTTAGCTTAAGTTTTATATTATAACAACTACTTAATAGAGCATTTCTATCATAAAAATTACTGAACACAAACGTGTCTGAAATACATGATATTAAAACTTACCTCCTCGATATTTCTTCTTGTTAACCTTTTAAAAAGAGTGTAAAGTTATGACAAATAATCTGTATATAATAAAATAGAGGGGGCGGGAATATAATATGGATCTAAAGTTATTTCCCTCACTTAAACTTACGCACAAAAGAGGAGAAAGAGGATGAAGTTAGAGCTCAGTTGTGGTAGTAGTAGTTGCATCTTCTGAAGTCATCAGTAAATTATGGAGTGGAGTCCTACCAGCTGGAGCACAGGAGAAAGGGTTGGGTCACACAATCTGATGGCCTGTGACGAGATGCTGTGTTCTGGAATGGCTCCTTCTCTCATATACCGCCCACGTGGGCGGTATATAAGAGAAGGAGCCATTCCAGAACATAGGACGGTGGCTTCACAGCATTGACCAAATATTGCATTATTGTGACATTAAATTTGGTTAAGATGTTTTTAGATCCTACTGCTGAGCAGCCTATGACCCCAACCTCAACTGTGTCACAAGGAGATACAGGAGTTATTAAGGGAATAACATAAATAATGCCCTCAGCAAGTTTGGAATTACAAATCTATATCGGTGACACTGATACAAACCAATAAACTATTAGGAGTCATGCCTTAGCTTTATATTCTAACCCCTATTGTATTGTAATCATCATATTAAGTTAAAGAAAATCTGAAATATCACGATGGTGTCCATCATTTGTTTTAAAATAAAGTGTCTCACTATAACTAAACCAACACAACTCGCAACCATATGGCCAAATCACTGCATGCCGTCACGGTAATAGACATATTCACAAGCAAATGTTATCACTCTTATAACACACTGAATATTTATTATTTCACTCCATTGGAGGCAGCTGAACAAACAAACAAAACGCTGTAAACACAAAACGCAAACCTTTAACATTTTTTTATGTTCCTTGCCGTTACCATAGACTGTAAATACACCATTACATGGACGCTTCCTTTTATTTGGAGTTGTGAACACCACAGTGTATTTGTAGCAACCATGAAACTCGGTGCCAGCTTTAAGAGATCAGAATATGATGGTGGGCTGATTCCAGCACAGACCCAGAGGCATGAATGTATCACCTTATCGCTCCTGCACTGGCTTAGCTCAGTTGCCATGGCAACAATCAAAATGTTATGTTATAGGAATGCACATTATACAGTTTCTCTAACAGTAAGGGTTGTGATGCACTGTGAAAACATTTTGGAATCATGTGAATCTTACTTAAATGAACAGAATCTTTGTTTTTCAATACGAAAAAAAAGAAAAAAAAATTTTAAAAACCATGATGGGATTTTTAAGAATTCTGTGTTACTATTAACACACACCTGGGTATTTTAATTTAATAAATAATAACAGGATAGGTAATAAATACCAGCAGTTGCAAAAAGTGCATGACTGAGGACGGTTCCAGTGTCACATTCGTATGTGTCCTGCAGCATGCCGACTCTAGTGCTGCAAACAAAAGTCATCAAATCATTGCAGAGGAGACAAGAAGAACAACAAACAAAAAAAAAGAGGAAAGAGCTGCCAAAGAATCGGGGGTTAACTGGACAGAAAGTCTGGAAACAAAGTGAGGATTTCAACAGCGGTTAAAAGTGGGGACTCTTTGAAGCTCCGATGAACATTTTAGGTAAGACTTTAGTCTTTAAAAAAAAAAAGAAAAAAAAAAAAGGTCACAATCATCATCCCTCAGTTTGGTACAGAACATAAAAATTTACCTAATCCATATCAGTACTTTCTTGACTTGTGTGCTGATTTTGCTAGACATGACAAACACTGAATATTTGTTGACAATACGGCTCATGCCATCACAGTTATAATACACTATTGGGCTAATGAGGTTTGGCCTGGTTCAGAGATGACAATGTTTTGGGACACTTGGTTCAAACTATCAGTCTGACCTCGGACCAGTGAGCAACAGAGGTTTCGTTTCTATGCTCAATGGTCCGCTCTTCGCTGCTACAAGGAGCCTCCAATTTGTGTAGGTAAATCTTCATAGTAAATGCAAATACACAGGGAATGTACCAACTTCGACCCCTCGGTCTCATGGTGGTTTGGTCCAGTAATCACAGAGTAGCAGTCTTTATGTCCGGACCTGGAACTTGCCAGCCTTCGTCATGTATTTGATGCCTTTGAAAGGTTTATACTTCTCACCGTACATGTCCAGGCGATTCACCTTTAGCCCTGAAGGACACAGATGTTAATGGATGTTAAAATATGCTGGTAATGTGATGCTCATCCTGAATAAAACAGTAACAACATATTGTGAAAATCCAGCTTTTGTGAGAATGAAGAAAACAATACAGAAAATTAAAAAGAGAAATGTAATCTCCTAAAAATCATTTTTTGCTCATGAGGAGAGGAAGGAAGTGTATTTGTTGCATCTGGCACCATCTAGTGGCTGTTATGTCACAGTTGTCTAACAGTAGTACTGTCATGTGGTTGTCAGCTGAGCAGGGCATGTGATGAAAGCTGGTTTAACACGTGGAGGTCCTAGATCATTTATCAGCAGTTCAAAACAGAAAATGGATAGATTTACTGATTAAAAAGCTACATAGAATTTTAACATCCGTTGAAGGAACACAGCCATCAATATTGTCTGTGAAGGTTTCTCAGTCATCCAGGTCATTTTCATTCAAAGAAGTTGAATCAAGGCATCTGGACTTGTAGAGTTTTCTTGAAGACGTTTCGCTGCTTATCCAAAGTTCTAAAGTATCAATATTGTGTGTACCTGAGATGGCCATCTGTTGGATCTTGAACTGGATGTTAATGGTGGGGTTCTCATCAGGTTTAGAAGCGCCAGCCTGCAGGCTCATGGTGCCTTTCAGACTGGGAAGCTTCTGTGGATTGATCTTCCCAACATCCCATGACAACAGCTAGCAAACATTCAGAAAATTGCATTATGAATTACAAAAAGCAATCCCAAAACATTCACGTGGCTTTTTTTTTTTTTTTTAAATATTACTTTAGAGGCAACAAACTCGGATACGACTTCCAAGTACCTTTGTCACTGGATCAAAAGTGTATGTTCCCTGGGAAGGGTTGAGGTTGGCGTTGAGGACTCCCCGGGGCAGCTGACTGCTGACAAGAACAGACTCGACGGCCTTGCCCATCGTCTGTTTGGGACCTAGTGTCAAGTCAAAACGTCCCTGCGAGCTTCCCTCTCGAAAGGTGATGTTGTGCTTGACATAGACTGGGATAGCCACCAGGCTGGAGAAGATGCAAGTCAAAAAAAGAACTGGAGTCAGAGACATAATTGTTTGTGTTCCAATACTGGTATACTGCTCAAATCTATCGTACATTTGACCATTGAATAAAAAAAACACACAAGAGCACATTATAAATATTCTAGATGCAAAAGACTGACTTTTGTGAGCTGACGTGGTAGGACAGCAGCCGGAAGTTTCCATCAGGTGGGATGAAGGAGAGGATCCGCTCAGCTTCCCAGCGTTTAAACCGAACACATGGGTGAAAACTGACATCATCAAGCAGGCGAGGATTCTTGAAGAGAAAGGAAAATGTAGCTTTTGAGTTAATTTCATTTGCAGTTACATTTTCTCTAAAGCATTTCCAAATTTTGAATAGTTGAGAGAAAATTGGTCAATAATTTTTTAAGCATTCTAGGTGGGCGTAGACCACAAACTGGTTCTCAACAGTTTATTGAGACTACACAGAAGACTCAAAACTAAAAACAAAAACTAAAAAAAAAAAAAAAAAAAAATCACCATGAATGATAGAGTGAGGTCAGGCATTCCCGTCAGCTTTACACAGGCATCAATAACTCCCTGAATTTCTGCTGTAATGGTGGAGCCTGTGGGGAGAGGTCAGGTGTTGGTGAGGCTATAACAGTGAACAAAAATCTCACCCAGAACGTTTCAAAACAAACAATGCTCAACTGGCTGCCCAAACAATACCTGATTTATCAATGATAGCATCAATTTCCTCCACTACATCAAAATAGGCTTCATTGTTTGTGTACTTGACTCCAGTGCGTCGCCATGGCACCACTGACAGCTGGCCTGTAGGTAGCTGTTCACCCACATTGGTGCTACCTGTAAATACATGTGAACCCAATGTAGGATACATAGACACTGAGACTATTTACACAGTAATGTCATGACTTCATTGCCAAATTAAGCCAGTTAAAATGTGAATGCTGACCTGTGATGGTGTTGACCATTGTGCGGAGGATGGTGGGAGGTTTAATGAGCTCTTTGAGGATGTTGGACTCAGTGGCCAAGGGGAAGCCATTGTCCAGCATCTCTTCCAGTAATTCATACACCACTACCACATTGTCTTTAATGGCTGCTTCTGTACATACTCCAAAATAATCCTGAGAAGAAATACCACAGGACATGAGTATATGAAGCAACATTTACAGTATTAGGACAATTTTAAAAATTCACATGGGCACAACCTGGAATGTGTCGACAACTCTGTGCAAAAACTCGATGACAAAGAGCGGTGGCACCTCACTCTGGATGACAGCCACAAAGTAGATGCGATGCCTGAGCACACTGATAAGGTAGTGATGTGGCGTGGGGATCACTGGCGGGACGTTCTCTGGTTCTGTGGCACGTTCCAGTGCCTCAAAGAAATAGTCACACACTGAGCGGCTGACCACACTTTTCCAGTGTTTCTCCAGGAAAATATCGCCCGAGGCATTAACCAGGAACAGGCTGTGGATCATTTTGGCTGGAAGGAAAGAGAACCAAAGCACATCCAATGAGCAAAGCTTATTAAACTAATATTAGTTAATATGATCAAACTTGCATTCATTCCTGTGTTTTACCAAGGATGCCCATGCACTCCAGCAAATAGTTTTTTATTTTTTTCCAACATGGCACACACTGCAGTTAGTTCTTGTTTTCTTGTAAGATCTAGTGTGCTTTAATTGACTGATTATTTCTAGCTAAATTTGTCTGAATTTAAAAAGTGGTGCAAAACAAAAAGCTGTTTTAGAGGAGAAAAAAAAACTAAACACTAAACATAATGATTATCCATATATAGAAGGAGGAAAGGAGGATTAGGCATTATAGCTTACCAAAAGTCACATGATGTATTCACAAGAAGATGTAAATGAATGGCTTGTGTGAAATGAACCAAAGCAAAGTGAATTTCTTTTAACATTCAAAAGAAAGTCTGAACTACAGAACGCAAGTTATTCGATGCAGTAAGTTAGTATAAATCGACTTTACGTTAACTAATAATGATTGCGAAATACGACACCGGAATAATTCATTAAATATGCGAGAAAGCTATCGAGTTCGGGCCGGATAAAAGACATAAGACCTTTAATAAACTGCACGCTTAAATATTGAAATAAAACATTTGGGCGAGTAGCTAGCTGAGGAGAACATGTAGCATTTGCAGGCCTCCACCTCCATACACCAAGATGCTACACCAGTGTCATGACAGAGGAAAAGCCCCGACACCCGGTACAATATAAGAAGGAACGACGCACACTATAATTTTCCAGTGAATAATATCATAAATTGACTTACCGAAGACAACTTTTGACGGTTTCGTCTCGCCTGTTTCTTCTAATGAAAGACTAAGCCGCCGTCCTTGCTTCCCGTTAGGTGGAGAAACAGACCCTGATGCGAGAGGATGGAGGAGGAGTGCGGACCAATAAGAGGCCCGGAAGACTGATAAATCCCGCCCGCTGAAAAATGTCATAGGTCAAATTTACGGAAGTTGGTAGCTCGTGACTCGGTTATGATTGGTCTGTGGAAGGAGACCCAGAGTAAACAGGAGTAAAACTGCGTGCTGATTGGTTTTAAGATGTACCTGGTCTGACATTTTGTTTCCAGTATCAGATTTCATCTTGTGAAGCTGTGCTCCATTCAAGCCATATCATTCTCACAGAAAAGGACAGGTTCACTGCAGCACTGCAGTAACTAATTTTAGTCATATAAACAGAAATGTTCATGCGCATTATTTTACCCCAAATAAGAAAATAAGTATTATAATGTT
>JAVQJX010107187.1:0-10747 GCA_036025115.1 Ambassis agassizii | reverse complement strand
TGTGTGTGTGTGTGTGTGTGTGTGTGTGTGTGTGTGTGTCATTCACAGAGGTCCTATGTAACAAAATATCTGAATGAGTAAATGTAGCTAATGTTTTCAGCTCTGTGCTTATAGGCTTATATAGCATGTTAGAAACTATATATCAAAGCAACAGCCTATATATATATATATATGAAGAAGAAGGTTCAACTTTGTCATTACACATGTACAAGTAAAATGCAACGAGATTACAGGCGCCCCAGGCAGCCATGAGCGGGTGGTGGTGGGGGGATTCAGTGCCTTTCTCAAGGGCACCTCAGCAGTAACTCTCCAGAGGTGAGCTGGTACCTCTCCAGCTATCAGCCCACCTCATGTGTCCAGACTCGAACCAGTGACCCTCCGCTTCAAAGTCCAATGCCCTATGCACTGAGCTACTGCCACCCCAACTATATATATATATATATAAACTGAAAAGAATGGATATTTTAGGCTGCTAGAGAGTTTTTAGAATAATCTGGGTCAGGTTTGAAAGAAAGAAAAGAGTGAAACATACATGTATTGACGAAAGAAATTGATCAGAAAAGGGTGACACAAAACACAAACTATGTTTCTGAAGACTCTCTGAAACATACTCTAGGACGCAGGATTAACAGAGAAATACAGTGGCTGGAGGTCTTACTTAGGGGTCCCTTAAGATTTCCCTTAGCTGTTGAATCGGAAGCTAAACTTGGGCTTCGTGTGTCAGTGGTGTCCTCAAGTAGCTTTTCATTCTGCCCTGTCAGGTCATGTAAGGACAATTTGGCAGACAGCCGTGCGAGGAAAACAACCCACTGCACGCACAACTTTTACGGCTGGTTTCTTTTCGGGACACACTGTCACTGTATTAACCTTAACGAAAAGTCATTAAAACGGTGAAATGTCGAATATATTTGCTATTTGCGCGAATTTTTTTTAAGAGAGTCGAGACCGAGAGTCGCTGAGGAATGACGTCAGGACGTATTACATTGAATGACGACGCCGTTTGATCATTAAAAAAAAAAAATCTGCCGTTAAAAAATATCTGAGAATTAGGTCAGCAAAAAACAAGGTGCGTTATGAATGTGCCTGTCGTACGTTTGGTGTTATAACTTTCACTAAGACGCGCCCTTGGCTTAAATATAACCTGCTCCGAAGAGGAGGGAGATGTCCGCTGTTTCCAGCATCTGCAAACGACAGCCGTAGCCATTAGACCGGTCCGCCTGTCTGTTTGGGAGACCCGTAAGCCCAAATAACGGTTAAAAACGTTACTGCAGTCCCGGCCAGGCTGAGGCTGAATGGGGTGGGGGGGAGGGAAGGAAGGAGAGATACCGGCAGATACCACCAAACAGAACCTGAAGGAGACCCAGGAAATCAGTCCTCGCCTCGTCCGTCGCGCCAGCTTGGTAGCAACACAGTGCACATTTCAGTAGTTCCAGTAAGTTTACCGCCAGACAATAATAATGACTGGCTAGTTGCTAACACTTGGCTAGTTGGCACACATTGCACACATTGCTAGATGCTGTAGAGCTCCTCGTACAGAAATGTGTTGCTATAACATGAATAATAACGAATTAGCTAATAGCTCACACCTCCACATCATTGAGCTGCTAACTGTTAATGCAAATCATCTCATCATGGCAGAGCAGCATGTTGTTACCACTGTATCCTCTGTTAGACTTTTGCCAGTCTTGAGAAGGTGGCCCAAAGCATGTTACAGTGAATATTTATTGTAACAGCCCCTGACCATTAGTGCAAAGATACAACCTGATCCTAAATATTTGTTGGAAAGTGTTGTTTTTTTTGTACTATAAAGCTAAGAATGCTCTGGTGTTCCTCAGTATGTTGGTGTTGTTATAATGTGGCCCTTGCTAATACTGCTAGAATATTCTACCAGTGTACCACCTCCTCTGTTCATTGTTGAAAACGTGCTGAAACAAAGGTTAGAATATGCATCCTCTATGTACATCATTAATTCAAATACTTAGATTAATACTTATTTCATTAAAAAAAAATCATATGCATCTATAAGCCAGTTTTTGAACAGGTTTTTAAATTTTGGCATGCTACCGTACAAATCAATATTAAAGAGAAGATGAGAAATGTATTTTCAGTGGTCAAAATAAGACTTAATGGATGAAAAGGTGTGACAAATATAGGCCTGTACTTGTGTTTTCCATGTGAATGACAAGTGAGCTAATGATTTTCATAAATATGTGTTGAAAGCTATGTTAATCAAAGAAGGCAAAAGTAAAGGCAATTACTGGCAAACGGCAAATCTAAAGACTTCCTACATTTTTACCAACTTGAAACAAGTAAAAAAAACAACAATAACCTTATTAATAAGGTAATTAATAACAATTAATGGGCTCCTGTATGACACAAAACCACACCAGATGTCTTTAAAACGTATGAAAAGACATCAGAGCACCAAGTCATCATTGCAGAAATCTCAAGTGAGATTCTTCTTGATACATTTTCCTCCTAATTGTGACCACACCCAGGTTTGTTCCTAACAAAATGCATTAGGGAAATTGCCAGTAAAACAGTCTGACTTTTGAATATTTGTCTCCCCCAGCCAGACAATCATGAACTGAGGACCTACTCACATGTGAGCACTATCACCTACGATATGTGAGCCACGTCAGTTTTGCCACAAAATCTTCTTCACCCCCAGCTGAAGTACACAGAATTTTGGTTTGACGATGTCGAGTCGTCGGAAATCCACCACACCTTGCATGGTGCTGCCTTCTGATGTGGTGGAGCAGGAAGAGGTGGAGGACAAAACAGAAAGGACAAAGGATGAAGAGACAGGGGAGGAGGAGGAGGGGAAGGTGAAGGAAGGAACAGAGGAGGGGCCGACTGCAGAAGAGCTGGATAAGGCGATAGTGGTTGTCCCTACTCCACCAGATTCAGGTACAAACACTATAAATCTGAATTAAAACAAATGATATGGAAAATATGTGTCACAGTTAATATTCTGTTGATTTTATTATTGCCACTACAGATGAGCCAAGTGTCTCCACGGCAGACGATGCCGAAGTACTTGCTCCCTCGCTGAAGCGCAGTGCTGCAAATCCTCCTGAGGATCCAAGCGCTGACCAGCCAAGCCAAGAACAACAGTGTGACACCTCCGAGGAGGGAGGCGGGGATCCAGCTGTGGTTTCTGCCATCTCTCTCAGCAAGACCCCTATTATGAGGATGAAAACCAAATCTGAACCCAAGAGGATTGCTGTGTCTCTGAAATCTGCAGATGAGGCTGCTGATGGGTTTGGAGGAGGTGGCGGCGGCGAGGGAGAGCTGGGAGGAGAGCAGGAACCCATCGAAGCTCCACTGGGGCCAATGACACCAGTGGAAATGCTACTGCATGACTCCATGAAGCTCGGAGGAGCTGGTTTGCTGGTCAGCCCAGCCTCAGAGCACCAGAGGAAGTCATCTATTTTAAACACCACAGTTCTGCCTGCAGGCCTTACACAGGTAGAGAACCATGATATTAAGCATTAAAGTTTGATCAGAGCATGATCTCATTTTTCTCATTATTTCCCCTCCTCCCCCTTTATTCCAGGTGCTCTCTGCCTTCCAGGCTCAACAAAACACAGCAGCAGCTCAGCCCCAGCTACTAATTCCCCTTAGCAGCATCCCTTCTTACAGCGCAGCTATGGACACCAACCCTCTGCTCGGTACAACATACAAGAAGTTTCCTTACCCCTCCATGGCTGAAATCAGCAGCCTGGCAGCACAGACACAGTTTACAGAGGAGCAGATCAAGGTAGATAAAAGTGGGCAAATGTTTTCAGTAGAGATTGTCAGCAGATTAATGTTCTATCTTGCACTGTACCTCAAAAAAAGATTGAAGTCATGTGCTCTTGATTCTTGGCTAGGTGTGGTTCTCAGCCCAGCGACTGAAACATGGAGTCAGCTGGACTCCAGAGGAAGTGGAGGAGGCCAGGAGGAAACAGTTTAACGGCACAGTGCACACAGTGCCTCAGACCATCACTGTCATACCTGCTCACCAACTGTCAGCTGCTGCTAACGGCCTGCAGTCCATCCTTCAAACCTGCCAGATAGTGGGCCAGCCTGGCCTTGTGTTTACACAGGTAGGTAAGGAAAGAACACACAAGAATGACTTTGCTCATTTATAAGATAACTTAAAACACAAAAAACAGTCTATCACACAACCATGATAGATCCACCTGTAATAACCGTCTTGACTCTGTGTAGGTTGGACCAGGGGGGAACCTTCCAGTAACCAGTCCCATCACACTGACAGTGGCAGGGTTACCCAGTCAGTCCCAGAGCTCCAGCAGAGTTTCCTGCCAACCTACCCCAGCAAACAGTGAGCTGAAACGGGCTACCACTGTCCAGCCTCCCTCTCTTTCTCCACAGGTGAGAAAAATATGGCTTGATTTTTATTGCTAAGAAAGTTTATGATTTCTTGACCTTACTGTTCCTTTTGTTGTATGAATTGAATTCAATTGAATGACTTGTTGCAATTATCTCATCAGTGGGACTTTCTGTTTGCAGATATATGGTAGAAACAATGTATTAATGTATACACCTTTAACCTGCTTTCTCTAAGGAGAACTCGGCCCTCAGTGCTGACACCTTCAGTATGCGACCTAAGAAATCCAAAGAACAGCTGGCAGAGCTGAAAGCCAGCTACCTGAAAAACCACTTTGTCACCGATGCAGAAATCGCCAGGCTGATGAAACTCACTAACCTGACAAAAGGGGAGATCAAGAAATGGTTCAGTGACACCCGGTACAATCAGCGCAACTCCAAGAACAGCCATGTCATTATTTTCAATGATGGAGGGGGTAGAGGAAGTGGCAGCTGTAGTAGCACTACAAGCACCACCATTGTCATTGACTCAAGTGATGAGACCCCCACTTCGCCCCTTCCTCCACGTACTCCTCCTGCAAAAGAGAAGGAGACTCGGCCTAAAACGTGGAACACATTCCCAGACTTTACCCTCCAGAAGTTTAAGGAGAAGACGCCAGAGCAACTAGTGGTGCTGGAGGAAAGTTTTGAGAAGAGCAACACTCCATCAGACGAGGAATTGAACCGTCTGAGGACAGAGACTAAACTGACACGAAGGGAGATAGATGCCTGGTTCACTGAGAGACGGAAGATGCCTGCCAGTACCTCCTCCCCAGATTCTTCTGAGGGTGGAAAAATGGAGACAGATGGAGCAAAAGCAGGAGATGGAGGAGGAGCAGCCTCTTCTCCTTCTGCCTCTTCGTCTCGGAGGGGTAGTCAAACTCCTCCTGGGAGTCGCAGTAAGCAGCTGCCCAGCACCAGCAAGAAAGACATTAAAGACAAAACTAAAAAGTCTCCAGAGCAGCTCCACATTTTGAAAAGTGCCTTTGTGCGGACCCAGTGGCCCACACCGGAAGAGTACGATCAGCTGTCTGAAGAGAGTGGCCTTCCCCGATCCTACATCGTCAGCTGGTTCGGTGACTCTCGGTACTCCTGGAAGAATGGAAACCTGAAATGGTTCTTTCAGTACCAAAGCGGCAACATTGAAGGACCAAATGGTGGAGGAGGCGGGAAAATGGGGAGTGGTGGCGGTCGAAAAAGACGTGGTCGGAACCGTGGTTGGGGAAGGTCCAGAACCAGGAAGCAGCCGAGGAGGTCTGCCACCTCCAGCACAGATGTCGACAGATTACCTCCATCGAAAAAGAAATACAAGTCTAGTAGAGACATCCTAAAGGAATACTACCTGAAGCACCATTTCCTCAATGAACAAGATCTCGATGAGCTTGTCACTAAGACCAACATGAGCTATGAGCAGGTAATGAATTTATTTTTTTATGAACCCCATTTATTAAAAGCTTGGTCATCAAAAATCCATCTTACATCAGTCGTAATCACATCATAGATTCTCACTTCTTTTCAAAAACACATTGTCACAAGGTAAGGGAGTGGTTTGCCGAGGTCCAGCGACGCTTGGACATGGGGTTGGATCCCTTCCAGGAGCTGACAGCGAGGAGGAAGAAAGGCGGAGGCGAAGGAGGAGAGGAGGATGGAGAGGAAGCAGGAGGAGACACATCAATGGCTTCGGAGGAGCAGAGCGGTACAGGGATGGGAGAAGAAGACGATGATGAAGAAGAAGACGACGATGACGGCGATGACACAGATGACAGTGAGGTTTGGGAGCCGTCACGTAGCGTCAGGAAGTCGTTGTCCCTCTCAGAAGACTAATGATTATGGGTAACTTCACAGAATGTTACAGGAGAAACATTCGACCTATGCTGGATGAAAGTTAGTGAAACCCAGTGTTTGTTTTGCATTTCTAGTCACGGTTTCTAAATCACATCTACATGTGACTAACACATGAACCATTAGCTTTAGTTCCCCCTTAAAAGTAAGGTTATAAATCAAACCCTACAGATCCTAAGTGACACATCATAAAGCAGTCATTATTTACAATATTTCATCAAAAAGGAACACCCTGAAGTGCAATCTTCAAGCCGAGCTGGAGACATTCATATGAAACCCAAAATCTAGCTACACCCATTAACACTTGATGGATACATACTGTTGTAAATAACAGGAGATAACAGTTTTAATCTTCATTGTGCTTCTTTTTAAATTTGCACTCCTTGCTTAAATGAAGGGAGATTTATTCCCCCAGTGATGCTACTTTTCCTCAAGAAGAAGGCTGTTATCAGGCCTAAATCCAAACTTTATCAATGTTTCAGAGAAAACGAGACTTGCTTGTTGCATTTAGAAAGGTGCTTGAAAACGAGTCACAGCTAGATGTCACTGCTGAGTAACAACACCCTACTGTGAGACCAGCATACAAGCATGGGGATGATTTTTATTATGCGTTTTCTTTTGCACCTGTGAAGATCATTGTAAGGACAAGGTCATCATTATCAGCTGGCTGTTCGAGCTGACATGGACTGATAATGACATTATCCGTCAAAGATGGAGGTCTAAATGGCCATGATAGAAGAAAAAGTACCTTAATGCTGAATGAATGCCAACGCCGGGATGCTTTTAAACAACACAGGATGTCTACTTAAGTCTTCCCTTTTTACTGGCTCATTGTTTCACTCGTGTTATATGACCTGATGGGAGAGATGCCACAGAATGTGTTTAATATGCACTATGAATCATGTTTTTACATTCATTGCTTACCTTTTTGATAAAAACACATCCTGTGCTATTCTAGGCCTTTTTTAATCGGGGTTACATAGATTCATTATGAGGCTGTTGTGCCAAAGTTGAATGTGCTGTCTCCTGAGCAGTGAGCTACAGTTTACAGCACCGTTTGCAAACTAAACAATGGCCACTGCGAGGCTCCACTGAAATAACAGATGATGGGACAGAAACAAAAATGCTGCAGTGTTTAATGGATTGAAGCAGAGTTTCTTTCCAAGTCATGTACACGTGGGATCCAATGTGAATTTAGAGTCAACTATTCCACAAGTCACCTTTACATGACTGCATCAAATCACCGATATGAGGCCTGTGAATCATTTTGGGTTCTTAACCAAGAATTTTAAGAAACACTGTTTGACAGTATTTCAAATGATAATTTGACTCCATTCTGCACTGAAGAGAGAAAAAAAAACCTGAAGCACCTAAAACTTAAAAAAATGCACTTTGTCCACTTGAGTTTAGAGTGGATTAAATCCTGATTAGGCACCTTAATCTCATACTATACCATGAAATGGCTCTGAGAGACCAAATCTGTTTTGTATGACTATAAACTCAACCAGTATTTTTTGCCTTTTTTTATTCTTGATGTGTTTTCACAGTGAAAATAACCATTGTATCCACCTTTTCTAACAAGATGTAGTTGGATGTTTATATGGCTCAAGAAAATCTGTAGAACAATCACCCACCACTTTTTGCCACTAAATTGCACAATTTGAGCCCCATTATTAGTATTTTGTTGTTTTTAAAAAAATGTGTTTTGTTTTGTGTTATGGCTTTAAACCATGAGAACTGTGTGTGACGCTGCCCTTCTCCTACTTTTGTAAGATGAAAGACTTCCCAAGATGTTTTTGTAAATGTTAGCTGTTCTCTGTCTCATTGAATCGTCTGCAGCGACAAGCGGACACACAGATGGGGCTAAATGGAAAGACTGAAAATTGTTCCGAAAAATGAATAACAGGCATCTTTGGAAGGATGCTTTCTTTCATGTGATGAAGCGTAACAGCACAGCAGTCCCTATGTGGTGGGAAGTCTACCAAATAATTGCTCTTCTTTGTGTTTTCTTCATGCTTTACTGCATTTAAAGTGACAGGACAATTAGATTGACAACTGTCTCGACTGCTGTTATAGGGGAGAGACTTTGATGATGCGTTGCAGGTAAACCTATGTGCCTAAGTGGCTCGTTCAAACTGAATTTCTGAAATCAGAAAGCTTGGAATGAACCTGAAGGAAGACCTGTTCAAACTAAGTCGTGATGCATGATCAAGCCCTGTTTTGTTTTGTTTTTTTTCTGACGCTAAAAGATGCCAAGGTACTTTGAGGTTCCATCAGAAACTTCTGTTGTATGTCCTTAAGTGGATATCTTGGGATCCCTAAGTGAAATGTGTTTTGTCAACAGACACGTGTCACACGAGTCGTTACCACCTTTAGCTTTTCAAGACTAACATTGTCTGTTAGCTGTAAGCGACAATGTGACAAGTGCCTGGCCATGAAAATGACAAATTCAAAATGTTAAGGTATACCTGCCTTTGTCTAATACTGCATGCAATAACCAAGACAAACAACAGCAACTTTTGTACATACAATATTCTGGGTTGGCATACTTTGCAGAGTGGAATCCTAATCTGTGCTAATCTGCTTGTATAGCTTTAATAATGATAATAATAATAGCTGAGACTCTTCCTGACTGCAGCCTTGGATCTGTTTTTTTATTTTTAATATGTTTTGATATTTTTCTTTCATCTTCTGCCACGAGAAGATTTTAGATCTGTTTTCATCATTCTCTTCTGTGTCCTTACTCATTACATGTCCATTGACGATCATTTGAAAAGTGAGTGTTTTTAGTGCATTGTACATTCAAATTGGGATAAACAGCAACACTACTAAAAATGCGGCATTGATCCACAGGTTAGGCTTCACCCTGCTTACAGGTATACCAACCCACAGTCTTTTACAGTGTGCTCTTTCCTTACTATAGTCGGTCTGTTCTGAATGGGTTTTGTATGTTCCTATCTAAGAAAACTGTGTCATTACAGCTCTGTCTCTGACATCAGTGGATTACCTGTTCACAAGACAGACTCATACAATATGTACAATAGAATAGTGTTTTTGAAATAGAATCAGTTTTAGAGTTGAGTCAGTGTTGCCAAGAGGCTTCTTTGGTACTTTGGTTGCAAAATTGTGGAATCAGAACTCAAGAGAAAAGACATGAACCTGCAGTGTTTAGCATAAAAAAATGTAACTTAAAAGAGACGGTGAAAAAAACTTTAAGAGGGATTCGTATGAGAAATGTGCTGCCATTTTTTGATGAAAGCAGTAATTTGTGGACTTTTGTTCTGTTTACTGTTGCTGTGTAAGAGTGTAAACTGTATCCATCTTTTTTTTTCTCCAAGGTATCATGTCTGTTCTTTGAGGTGTGATTCTACAGCCAACACTCATCATGTATCCCAGTTAACTTTGTGCAGTAGAGCTAACCTTGTGATCTGGGTGCTGTCCTATTATTCTCATATGTCATGTCTGTATCCTTCGCTATACTCCTGCTATAGTCCTCACTTGTTCTCTGTATTTAGACATGTTAGTCGGTTGAATGTTTCTTACAGCAATCAGAGATTCAGATGTTTCCATCATACAGCAGCCACCTTTTTGATCAAAAAAGAAAAAGAATTGTAATATACTGTATGTGTAAATGGAAGTTTGTTTTCTTTTTAACTCATTTCCAAGTTTCACCTTCTTAGTTTTGTTTTTACCTGCTGACAGTTTTTATCCCCAAGTTGTTGTTTCAAATTACTTTTAACAAAACTAAAAAGTTTCTTTTTGTTTTCACTTTCATTTGTTATAGTATTAAGTTACACTTGGTTCCATAGACACAGATAGGGATGGAGAACCCGATGCTCTGCCTTAATAAATGCATGACAGACATTTTCAAATGTGACTTCTGAATTTAGTTGTGATCTGAGTCCTAATAATGAACTGATATGCCTTACCTAAAACTATAATAGATAATATAATAATATAATATAATAATATAATCCGATGCTAATCTGTGTCTATGGAGCTAACATTTCCACTACACGTATAAAGTGTTGAGTATCTGTCATAAACTGATAAAACACAGTATGTGTGTGTGTGTGTGTGAGCGCTTCTGCAGTATTGCATCAGAAAGCTTAGAAGAAGAAAAACAACCTCTTTGTGTCCCCTGCGATCTTCAGCTTGTAGCTACCAGCTGTGAGACAATTTGTGCAATGTTAATTTAAAACCCCAGCTGTTCTTTAGGCTCTGGCTTGTTTTAGAAAAGATTTATATTTTATACTTGTTTGAGGACGAAACCCCAATAAATTTTGATCAAAAGATACTCGCCTGTGAGAAGCACTGTGTCTGTTTTAAACAAACATTGTATGCAAAACAGCGTTGCATAAAAGAACTATATTTATCAGTTATATTTGTCACTTCAGAGGTTTATTCTTTAGTCTAGTACTTAATTAGAGATGCATGTAGAAAAACATATTTTTATTACATCACTGATTCTTGAGATTAGGGACAAAACTACTTTTAAAATGTAAAAAAATATATTTTTAGAAACATTATT
>JAVQJX010107179.1:0-14323 GCA_036025115.1 Ambassis agassizii | reverse complement strand
ACACACACACACACACACACACACGCACCCTCCTGGCCAATACGAAGGGGCTTCCCAAATCCAATATTATCTTGTAAAAACATGTAGGCTGATGGATTATCCATACATCACACCATATGCAATACTGCTGCATGATTGGCGGAACACAATCATCTGGATCATTTCAAATAAATAGTCTCTTGTTTGATCAATACGCGTTCGAGGCGAGAGGAATGTTCTTCTTCATGGATTTTGTAATCAGCAGCAGCCTCTCGGTTACACACAGAGTTTGAGTTGACTAAACTGCTGCCCGTATTGAATGCGTTTTAAATAAATGATCAAATGAGCCGATTGGATGGATGAGTGACCCGGAGGTCATATGACTTATGACTGAAATATTCAAACCTGTGTCAGAAGGTGTTATTCAATAAATTGGAATATTGATAATCTATTGTGGATACATTCATTTACAGAACATGTTGCATGATTGAATATTGGTGATAGATTGCATGAGGTCATCAATATCAGCATATTCAAACTGATGAAGCTCCTTCATGTGTCTTTTGTTTGACTTTACAGCTCGTTTGACATGTAGAAGCCAAACTGACTGACATTTATATTCCTGTGGTCCACAGTTTACTGACATATTCTGCTGTGTTTCATATATTTTACTGTGACATTTCTAAATTGTGCATCTTGTCAGTCAGAGAGAGCAGAGCTCCGTCAGATAAATGAGCGCTGCAGCTCCTGGAAGGCATCATAAGATCAGAGCTGTGTGATAACATCTTGTGATTTTTTTGTATTGGTTAATTATATTTAACCTACTGTGGAGCTTCTGTTCTGATCTGTATGTGTGTCATGAGATCATTTTGGACATAATCTACACTGGTATGTCAAAAAATCTGCTTTTTTTAAACTTGTGAGCAGCTACAAAAACATGAAGTGAAGCCTGCGTCTGTCTGTTTCGAGCCAACCTGCTCAGCTTTCCCTCTTCGTCTCTCTGTGCTTTTGTGAGCTGATATAAATGTCCTTGGATTTTTCATGGTGTCCTCCCACTGGCTAATAGATCATGGTGCAAACACACACAAGACGGCACATAAAAACCATCTGTACATACCGTAACTGTGTATAAAGATAGATGATGTGACTGCACATTGGACAAAAGAACATCATCTGCCATGATGGAAAAAGAGGCCATGTAGTTGGTTTTCCATCACTACAGCACACTCCTACTTCAACTTTTTGCATAACTTAGCCTCTTTCTTGGCCAACAATAGCAAATTAAATACAAATATATATAAAAAAGGAGCTTTGAACACAGATCAGTGGGATAAAAACTAACTAACAATCCATAAACCATGACTGGGAAAAAGCTTTTTGAAGAGTTGTGTCCTGGTCTCTTCCTCTAGCACGGCAGTGTTATAATTAGACACTGGAGGGAGATCAAGATGTGCTGCTTCTATACAGCGCTTCTTTGTCCATCAACCGAAGAACCTGAGCAGGTCAGGTCAGCTAAAGCAAACAGACTGCACAGCGAATTTTTGGCCTCAGGTAGAAGCTCTTATTTTATTACACACATGTGTGCAGCAGTTGCACAATGTTTTGTCAGTTTCAGGTGTTTTAAAATTGTCAAATATCTGTCTGAAAAACACTCAGATCCATCCACCTTCCTCCAGGGTTTGAGGTCGCCATTTTGCCACAATGATGGACCACTTTGTAGAGGTCTAAGATGCATCTTCTTCAAGTACGGAGTCTGGCAGCTAGTTTGTAAATAACATGTTGAATATTGATGCTATCAGAGCTAGCTCACTTGCTGCAACTTTTTAGGATCTATGAGGCATTAAACACACTTTAAATGGAGCCGCAGCATGGATTAAACCTGTCAGCTCAGCCGAAGGTTAAAGAAAGCTGCATTTCTCCTGTTATGCAGCTCATGTATAAGCCCCTCCCCCCTCGACAGATGTGCTTCATTTCTATCTAATTGAACCCGGCCTGGCTCTGATTGGTCCCCTGCTGTTTGTGAATGAGAACACTGACTGAGAAATGTCATTCATGTGTTTGGCTCAGGCTCAGATTAAAGGTCCCATTATTGTCAAATGGCCTGCTGCTGATGTCCCCAGGCACACTGCACTGTGGAGGTCACCGTGTTAATAGATACAAAACCAGCCCATTAGCATTTTACATGCACGCTGTGTGACTCAAGAGAGATTTAAAATGTATTTTTTTCATGTTTACATAAAGTAACAAAACATCAATGTGCTAATAAAAAACGTGCACAAAATGTTCTCAGCTTTAAGGAGAGCGGCGGTGAGAAACAGACTGTGGCATCCATAAATGTTAACTCAACAACAAATGGACATACTGGCCTAATTTTGGACATATTGGATTGAAAGCAGAGCTGAACGCAGAAGGGTAAACAATGAAATTGATGGTATTGATTGAATTACTGGAATCTGCCTCGGGTGAAGAAGAAAAAGCCGTCAGGATGAATTTCATGGGGAGGCTGAAGCTCAGGACACAGCCAGTCGATCACTGGAAAATTCAAACTGAACTTTGACATATTTAAAGATGTGAACATACATTTTATTATTTAAAATCTTTTTTGGTCATTTCAAAGGCAGCGCCGCAACATTATTGACGTACAGATGACTAACTCGCTATCGGGCATGAAGATCAGGGTTTGTGTTGCAACAGGAAATCAGGCTTTACTGGGAACATTGGTCATCCATCACTGGGTTGCATATACTTTTGTGCCCTTTGGCAGAAATAGTAGATGGTTAAAAGAAACCCTTTTTTCCAGTTGAACAGTTTAACAGCACAGAATGACAAATATGAGCAGATTTCACATCCAGAAAAAAGACGAAGATACACGACGCCTGAGGCTGCAGGTCCACTCATTTTTCAGTTGTTTTATGATAAGATTTTCAGTGAAGAGTTCTGAGAAGGCTTCAACATCCAAGAAGAGAAACTACAAACATGAGTGAAAGTCTCTCAAAGCGCCATCACTGGGTCTTAAATTGCCCTCTAAATGGACGCTCTTGTCAGTTTTATGGTCTTTGTTTCGCTCTTTAACTCAACTCTCTTTTCCCAGGAGTCAGATTTCCAGCCCTATAGCAGCCTTGTCAATTAGCACTTAGCAATAACTGATTGATCAATCATTTAGTTTATAAGAAGTCAGACTGTAGCTAAAGGATGCTTGTCACAGAAACATCGACATCTTCATACAAAAAAAGGGACAGAAGTTGCATTTTTATCCACTAAAATCCAGATTCAGTTTGACAGTCCACAGTGTGCTGACATTTCTCTAGCTGAATGTTTCAGGGCGTCACTGTTGTCATGTCCAAGCAAGTCCAGTGAGCTGTGTTTATGGCCAGATGATGGGAATCACTGAGTCATTCATTCATTCATTCATTCATTCATTCATTCATTCATTCATTCATGGGATATAAGCCAGGGCATCAACATGACACTTTTCTAAGGAGCAGCAGAACCAGTTCATGAGCGGAAGACTGTCTGCTCCGTTTCCTGGAATGTGTGAGAATCTGTCCAAAGACTGTTGATGTTTTCTGATGAAGACAAGGAAGCAGAAATACTGTGCAAATAACAGGAACAACAATGACTTCCTGTGTGGAACAGGAAGTCATTCAGACATCTGATCATTGAGTACATCCAAATGAAGAGGGAGTGGACCCTGAAACTGGTCTGCTCAAGAGGGGCTGGTCTCTATAAAGACTGCAACATTTCACATGGTGTCACTTCTTAATCTGTGTGCAGCTGCTGCTGTGGCAGCACACTGACCTGCCTGATGGAGTCAAATGGTACACACTAATATCTACTTTGTCCACATCTTATACACCAAGTTGTGTTTAAGCGCTAACATTAAAGTCTGGTTTGTACTACAGACATACAGGCCTGACGTGCACCTCCTAAACATTCGAACTACCTAGTAGACTAGTAGACTAGTAGACTACTAGTCAAGATGCAGCAGCCAGCAGCCCTGTGATTGGTTGGCTTGGTAGCCATAGCAACACTACTTCCTCTCTCTCTGTCTCCATTGTTCACTGAAACAGGAAGTGTCGGAGTCTTTAACGATGACAATCAAAGCTAGTCTCTTTGAAGACTGCAACATTTCATTTGTCCATCAAGATTTCACTCGTTTAATCAATAAATACATGTTTTTTATAGACATAAGTGGCCTCTAATTATTGTTTGGACTGTTGGGCAGAAAAGAGGAAGAGGAGAAGTGCAGAGAAACGAAAAGAATGTGGAATTGTTACAAATTAGAGACATGACAGATTTACACAGGATCACAGGTGACATTCTCAGAGCCTGTAATTGTGCACAAATAGGGCGACAGGTGACGGAGGATGAACATGCTTGAGTAAGCAAAGGACATGGCCCTCACAGGGGAACGATTACATGCAGTCAGGCGTCACAGTGTGCTGATCACTTTGTGGAGGTCACAGAACATCGGAGGACGGCGTTCACACGATGAAACTTCTCAAATGAATTCAGGGTCAAACAGTTCGTCAAACTTTGGACTCACTTTGAATTCTTTATGAAGCGTTTCAGGTTAAACATAAAATCACACAATTTGGCCGTTATCATGTCTTTCCACTGGCTGCCGTATCAGTTTTTATAAATAACATTTCACTGGCTTATAGTCTGTGGTTTGTTGACTTGAATCAAACCTCATTACACAAGCACAACAAATGTATCACTTACATGGTTTGGCATGTGAGCCTCACTGCCAAGCACCAGTTGAATCACCACATAAAAAAGCAAATAAGCGCCGTTGCTCTCCTCTCACTGGGTGCTCACGATGATAAAGCTCTTTTGATGAAGATTGATCACCACCAAGACCCCCCCTCCTCTCTTTCAATGTGGTTTATTCCTTTTTTTTTTTTACAGGCGAGCATCCCTCTCTCTCTCTCTCCTCTCCTGCTAATCTCTTCAAACATTTTCAGGCGATGCAGACTGGTGTGAGTGATCAAGCTAAATTGCCTAAGAGGCCATTAATAGTTTATAGGGCCGAGGCTGATGAAAGACAGGCAGGAGGAGGAGGAGAAGAAGAAAGCTAATTAAATCAGTGTCGGGGGTCGCTGGTGTCTTGGGCTGGCATGGTGGGCTGTAAAGATTACCATTATCACTTTCATTACCCCAGCTGATTGTTTGGAGCTGCTGCTGCTGCTGCTGGTGTTTGGGGATGGAGGGGACACACGCTATCAGGTTGCTTTGTCGTTTACAAACCTCTTACAGTTTCTATTATCACAACGTTACGATGCAGGAGGTGAGATTTTACTTCACAAACAGCTTTATGCATACATTAAACTAACAGCTCAATTAGGATGGAAGAAAACTGAAATAAAAAGTAAAGCATGAAGGCTTTTCTCTTTTCTTTCCAAGGCCACGGACACCAGAGGGTGAAGTGCAGGCATAGGATGAATCCAAATGTATTTCAAATAATATGTATGATAAAAAAACAAGTGTTATTAAAGTTAAAATCACATAAATCCCACCAGCCTCCTCCCTGTTTGTCCAGCGAGGTAATAACAGCGATGACCTTGTTCCCATAGCAATCTGTTGTTCATTATTGGATGCTGGTTTGGACCGGGTCTGTAACTCTTTCATACTTCTCCCTGGTCCAGCCTTCCTTTCAGCTCCTGCCACAGACGGGGGTTCTGCTGCCAGGTTTAACACAGTGTGCTGCCACCGGGTCGGGTTTATAAATATGCGCTAATGAGCTAACGGCTGATTGTGCCGTAGCACGCTTACTCATTACCCGCCATCACCATGGAGACCTGGTCTGCGGAGGCAGCGATGGATGCCATGGCACTCGCATATGGAGCAGCATACATTCAGAGTGACGCACAGACAGTATATTTGAAATATATGCCTGCTAATGAGGAAGCATAATCATGATGATTACTGTTTCATAGCAGAAAGTTTTCAGGTATTATAAAATGGAGATTAATTCAGAATATGAGAGGGAGAGCGCATTACGTTGTGGTTGTAGCACACACATGTATTTGCATGGTGTAACTTCTTTATCTTCATTGTTGTGCAGCTGCTGCTGTGGCAGCACACTGACCCGCCTGATGGAGTCAAATGGTACACACTAATATCCACTTTGTCCACATCGTATGCACCTAAGTTGTGTTTAAGTGCTAACATTAAAGCCTGGTTTATTCTACTTTTGTACATACGTAGCCCAGATTTCTACAGTCATGGAAAAAATTATTAGACCACCCTTGTTTTATTTTGTTCATTTTAATGCTTGGTGCCACTAAAGGTATATTACCTGAAGAATATAATGATCACGCAAAATCCAGCTGATTACAGTCCTATTTGAAATGTTTAAGCTTTATTGTATCAGCAGGGTATATAAGAGGCCATTTCATGTCAAAGGCAGTACTGCACATGCAAAAGCTGAGGGGTTTTCTGCTTACATTCAAGCTGTAGCACAACTTACAAGTTGTCAGCTCTCACATAATGCCTAAAACAAAAGAATTATGTGAAACCACAAAGGCAGCTTGCTATCGCTACTTTTAAAACTTGATGCGACTACGGTCATGATTATAGACAAAAACACACAGAAAACACAACATGATCCTCTCTCTCTCTCTGTCTCCATTGTTCACTGAAACAGGAAGTGTCGGAGACTTTCACGATGACATTCATTGAAATAAACTCTCTTCTACTGTAGAGGTGAAGCAGCGTGAACTGACGTAGCAGAGAGACGGAGAAGTCTGAAGGCTTGAGAGCTACATCAGGGTGTTTGTGGGGGTCGCACATCAACGTGATGGAGAAGTGCACAGGTTAGTTAATTGTGTTGATCTGATGATAGTGGTCTTTGAAAAATTCATCAATGGTAAACATACAGCAAATGTATGTCTCACAGTATGAAAGATAAAAATAGAGGAAGAAAATTCAGCAACTGTGTTATGAGAAAGTTGATAAATGATGCATATGAATCACAGTGTGACACCAGAAGAGAGAAGAAAAAAAAAAAGGCATCATCAGATCATAGAACTGGTTATTGTTCAAAGCCCTGAACAGCGCTGTCTCATATGAAAACATTCGATTTAAATGTGTCTCTAAAATCTCTGCTCGTTGTATCTGTCCTGCTCCAGTGATGTTACATGTAGTGTTAATGAAATGATGTGATTGTAAACATTGCTATAAAGAAGCAGCGGGGTTCACTGAGCGTTCACTGAAACTAAGTGCAGTGAAACACTTGAATTACCTGCAGTGAAATGCCCTTTAATTGGATTCACAACGTAACACTCTAAAAAAAAAACTCTTGAAACTCTATTTTGTATGCACTATTAAAATTTAAAACACAACACAACACCTCATGAAAAAATAACCCTGTTGAATCCATTTAACCTGTTCACCCTCACAAATAAAGTTCAATTTTCAAAAGGTTTGTTTTTTTGTTGTTTTTTTGTGTTAATTTTCAATAGCTGATATATAATATATTAAAAATAAAAATGAAAAATATATATGTATATAAAATATGACAACAAAGGTCATCTACACAGTCACAACAGGTTTCAGAATCAAATATACATTTAATTTTCGATCAAACATCCTGGGTTTGGGTCTTTGTTACCATGGTTACAGCTCCCTGTCGCTCTATATGATTTGTTGCCTGTAAAGGAATGACTGACGCCATCTCACAGCATGTAAAAGACATTATATTGAAGTGTATCAGCTCATTGTTCACATAAACAGCTTCATGTCTGCGTCCTCTTCAAAGTGATAATAGTGAATCAAAGTCAATTTAATGGAGGATTAGATTAGATTTTTTGATAATTATTCACCATAATATATTTTCTCACAGATTTGTGTGTGTTTATGAGCTCAGCCAGCAGCTCTGTCTCCCACTGCTGCTAATGTTTCTGCTGGTGCTGAGCTGCTCTGCTGCCAGGCTCTGTAATGGAAAAACAGAGGGTCCAGGCCCTGGGATGTCCAACTTCTTGTGTGTGTGAGCAGGAGCGAGGAGGGAGGGCGTTTATTTGTGTGCATGTGTCAGCATGTGTGGGGGCGTATGCACACACTGCAGAACAGTTGTCCATGCATGTGCAGACCAGGAGGGATAATTTGTGCATGTGGAGGGTTTTGTTTGTGACAGCATCCGTGTTCTGTGTGTGTCAGAGAGAGGGTGTGTGTCCATGTGCACATGCCCAGCTGTCTGAGCTCCTTTGTGCACAGAACTCATATGGAAACATGGAGCAGGGTGGAGGGGGGTTTTGGGAGTGGGCTGGAGGTTTTGAGGGGTGACAGCTCTCCAACATCTGCAGGTCCACTCCCACATTCAGGGAATTCCTTGAGAAATGTATTTGTCTGAGGTGACGGGAGGGGTTTGCCTTCAGATATTATGTGTATTTTTTTCCACTGATGCGCTGCAGAGGAAATGAGTTTCAGTTGCAGGGAGACAAGAGAGCGACGAAGGAGGAGGAGGGGGAGCTGGGATGGTTTTCATTTAGCCCTCTTTATGAGTCAGGACAAAGCTAGCCGGGTCAGAGAGGAGCTGCGTGCAGAGAGAGGAGGGAGTTCACTTGTCTGGTTGATGTATGACAAATGCATGGAGGAGATGCAGGCAGAGGGGAATTGGATTCTTCCCTCTCTCTCTCTCTCTGCAAGACGGCGATGACTTTTTCCCGCTTTTCTTTCCTCCCTCCAGGCAATGAGGTTATGGATTTGGACAGGTGTGAATACTGATGATGAATAGTAATGTTGTAGCTTGAATGGAGCGCTAAGATGGATGCAGCGAGCGCTGACTTTTGATTATGACGACTGCACAACATTCAGAGAGAACAACAAAATAAATTCTCTGTCTGTACTTTTTTTAGATGTCACTAACAATATGGGAAAAATGTAAACACTTCTGCAGTGTGGGTCAGAGCACACACAGACACACAACACAACACAAAGAGTTTTAAATGCACAACATCTGCAGAATCTGAGCAACAAGAGAGTCACAGAAAAGTCATAGAAGAAGAAAATGAGATCAAAAAGTCTCCAGTGGAGTGAAAGGCGTCCACATTCTTGTTGGGTTTGTCATCTCAAACTCAACAACAACAACACTTCAGTAACTTTCTTCAGGCTTATAAACAAGGATAATAAAGACAAGGCGGCACACAGGAGGTGTGCGTTACGACACAGCATGAGTCTTCATTCAAAAAAACTGATAAAAACAAGCAGAATATTGCGGGATGAATGGCTGAAATAAACCACAGTGTGCAGCACTTATTATGTCTATATGATGATTTCCTGTAAAATGACTCAAACAGCTAATCTCCACACACTTATAATCCAGCAGGTATCGTCTTTTTCTGTTTAAAACCTCATTTATCTGGTTTTTGTCCTGCAGCTCCGTGTAAAAACACTGATGACCTGCAGCAGACTAACTGCAACCAGACGTTCAAAAACAGTCAGACAAAAGAAGACGATCAATACTTCAAATTGTGGCAGATTTAAATTAAAGTGCAATAATCTCAATTTTTCCATCATAGCAATGTTCTTTAAATCTGTGAGTCAAACGGATTTTTCTGAAGCATTAACATTAAGTGATAATGCAGGATGTAATGTGACCCTAACCAGATTATGAGCTAATATCTACAAAGTCATCAAAGTTAATCCCACGAAAAAACACAAAAATGAAGCAACACAATCACTGAGCAGTCAACAGATTAACTCGTACAAATATCCATCAGCAGTTTGTTATTAGTGCTGGCAGAATTCAATTAGCAGACCTCCATCATGGCAGCTCCTAATTCAAACCACACCAGGTCAGAGGAGGCCTGTTTACCTCCACCTTTCACCTCCAGCATCACGGCTGCCCAACATCTGGTCCGAGGCAGCACTACGCTGTGTGGAGTGGACAGGGTGGGTGGGTGGGTGGGTGGTGCTGCTGCTCCACATAATTTACACCTCAGCAGACAAAGCTGCTCTTTGAAGCTGCAGCTTTTCAAAGAGCCGCTGCTGTTTGCTCAAAGCGAGCGCACAGGGAGCATCAAATCTGTTTAAACACACACCTACTGTATGTTTTATGTTTTACTGCACACATGGGAAGAAGTGTGCTCCTACATTAGAGACCGAGATGAAGAAAAAAACAATAAATATTCAAAGATTTAAAGTAAAGACAGAGGCAGCTGTGTGATAACACCTGAGTTAGGCCACGCCCCCTCTCTCTCTGAGTGCATCACACACACCTGCTGCACATTTGATCATCAGTGATCATCAGTCATTTTTTTGTCTAAAACATGTTTCTCCATGACACTGTACCAAAATAAAAGCAACTGGTCGACAAAATCTTTTGTTTTTTGACCAAAAGGTGGATGTTTATGAGCTGATTTTGTCTGTGTAAAGTGGGAGCTACCACTGAATTCTTAAAAAACATTGCTGTGCATTTGATGCTAGCTTCACACACACACACACACACACACACACACACACACACACACACACACACACACACACACACACACACACACACACACACACATCACATTCATGCATTTATTCTTGGACCTCATTACAATCCAGGCCATCCACCTTTCTCTCAAACTGGCAATTGTTCAAAAATGCTCCGGGCCTGTGGAAGCTGTGCTATAATCTGAAGCGGCGGGACGATTTGGAGGTTAAGAGGGGGTTTCCCTGCATGTGTGAGGTCACAAGTTCAAACTCTTACAACAGCCAATCTGTCCATTAACAGCCGTGAAGTGTCTTTGAGCGAGACACTGAGACTCCCTCTGGATGTCAGCTGAACACCTCACATGTAAATGTCTGTATCTTGTTAGCAGACAGCTTGGCGGTGCCGTTCGTCTCCACCAGCTCCTCATCTGTGACCCGCTTTCCGAGGACGCCCTCTTCTTATATTTTGCTCCCCTCAGCAGCTGCAGAAGCCAGTCGCTCCGAACAACAAGCCCCATCTGTGCACCCGTCGCAGAGGATGTGACCGAACGCAGCGGAGCCACAGTACGGTCGCTCTAAACGGCGCCATATGCTTTTCACTCCGAGTCAACACTGTGTGTTTGAGGCAGCTTATTATGCAACAACAGCACATGCAGGAAATAAAAAGAAGGTGCTACCACTGATGAAACATGTGCTGTGGAGCAACCTCTGCCTCTCACATGTTTCACATTCCACTTCTACAGTAAGTCAGTGAAAGTTGGATAAACACACAGGATTCAATACATGCTTTATCTTAGCAGGGCAGATAAGTGAAAGGTTAGAAAATACAGAAATAAAGAAGATTTCAGACATTTTACTGCAAGAGTAAGCTGCAGTTCTTCAAGTGGCCACTTGAGGGATTCTCCAAAAGTGAGTCAATCTCTGGGTCAAACCTACACATACATGTGTTTGCATTGGCTGCTTTCCCACAATGCATCACTCTGATTCATGCTGAGCTCCACAAACAGACACTAAAGCAGAACCATGGTGAGAAAATCCCACAGAGCTCTGCTCCACTCTGCATTTATATGTAAATCTACATCATTGTTTTCAGCTGCATGATTTTCTTCCATAACTTTGAGTGATATGTGCCAAAAACCAGCCATGAGAGAGGTGGTGTAGGTGGTGTTTGGGACCTCAGTGGGTCAGAGAGTGTGTGTGTGTCTGCGCTGTTCTAACCTGCTGGAGGTGTATTATGTAACACTGAATGCACACACACACCTGACCCACATCTCCCTCCTGTCTGAAAGAAAATTTCCACTCAATTTATGCCTCGGCTCTTTGGGGAAGAGCTTAAAGAGGAGGACAATCTGCCGGTGCAACTGGGCAGAGGAAAGAAAAAAAAGCGAAAAGCCTGTGGGAAGGGAAGAGAGACGTGAGGCTGCTGTAATTGTCTGCTTGTGGCTTCTCAAAGCAGATGCTATCTGTTGTTATGTTGAAATATCCTGGCTGCTGAACAATATGTGGCACAGAGCCACAGTGCGTCCTGATGAAATGCACTACCTGACTGACATTCAGGACTCTATAAATCTTTTGCTAAAACATCTCTTGGCATCATACAGTAAACCTACTTAATAACCGAGGACATTGCTAAACGTGTTGTTTTGGAACTCCCAGGAGTTCACACTAATCCTGTATATGCAGTAGAATTGGAAGCTACTTCTCTGCTGCAGAAAATACACAAAACACCAGCCTGCAACCCAGAAGTTAGCAACACGTTTTGTCTGAAGCCTGAATATGATATACAATACAAAACCTAACAGTAGAGTTAGCCACATGTTAGCAACCGCTAGTTTTTCTCTAGTGTAGACTAAAACATCAAACTCACATAACATAATCCAACAGAAGCACTAAAATGCTAACACACTTTAGCTTTAATCACTCTATTTGGCTTCATGAGGCAGCCTCTAGTGGTTAGTCAAGGAAGTGCAGTGTTTGTGGCTCCCATGTTAGCTTGACAGGTCACCAAAGCTCTGCTGTATTAGCAAGGAAACAACAACAACGTTTTCAGAAATGCTACATAACCATGAGGCTCCATGGAACCGTTCATTAGCCTAACTCATGTTCAAACAGTACTGCTAGGCTCAGTTAGCATGCTAACATTTGCTGCAGCTGAATCTAATAGACCTGCCTCAGTGATGTCACTGCACATGTTGTAATTTGATATGATGGGAAACACCTGTTTGATCGTCACTTACTGGTGGTGTGTGAGTCACAAACGTGAAACACAAAGACAACAGACAGAAAAGACACAAGATGAAAGAAAAGGGAACTCACTGCAGCACTTTCCTTCACAGGACTACAAACATCCACCGTTAAATCAAATATAACAGTGCAGAAAGTTACAGGACACCTCCAGGTAATAAAGACGCTTCATATCCATCACACAGTCAAACTACAGGCAGTCGTATCCCATCATGCTTTGCGGCTGGATATTCCTTTTGAAGATCGACTTCAGGTCAGCTTCAGGTCACTTCAGATCATTTGCGACTTTTATCAGAGCTGAACTTAAAGTTAAACTGACCTTTAACTTTCTGCTTTGTGTCACACTAACCCACATGAAACAGGCTCCTTACATGGACACATACGGTGTAATTGGTGAGTAAAGGCCACCTTTAGCTCGGCTTTCTTTCTTATTCGTGTACAAACTCTGCATTCCCTCTCATGCATGCACAGTGATGTGTTCAAGTGCACTGGTAAAGCCACAGTCATCCTTCAAAGCAGCTCATTCTTTGAGGTAGATTTGGTGTGCCTGGGGATTTTAACAGCACATAATGATAAAAAAATGAAAACTAAACTAAACTAAACTAAATAAAATGAAAAGACGGAAAACAAAAAGAAAACAAATTGACTCTGTAAACGATAAAACACAACTTTTCAGGTTGAATCTGAGACCACCTGTAGGCGAACACCTACAGAGCTTCTTTTTTATGTAACACACTTTCTCCAAACCAACTGGAAAATCAGATTACAGATGCAACGCTAAACCCCTCTCATGAAGAGAGTATATGCAAGGCGTTGGCTTATGTCCATATTCACAGCGCTGCTGATGGGAAAAACCATATTTAGCAATGTGAGAGTGTCCATGAATCACCGTCAGACGTGACTGTGAGCGAGTCCCTCAGATCGCACACTGAGTGACACCTGAGCCAGAGCACATCTGGTTTCAGGAGTGAACCTCCTCCTCGGGCCACATGTGGTTTTCATTGGAGCTACATGCTGCAGGGTCGACCCCGGCCTGTAAGAGGACCACCCCCACCACCCACCCCCACCAGCCGTTCACATCTGGAATCCTGCTCCCCAGCAGGCTCAACTTGACCCACTTATTTTTTTTCCTTTTTTCTTCTTCTTGGTTCACTGACTGACTTGGCTCGTGTTTGGTTGCTGTGGATGTTAAAGATTCAGAGAGATAACGATGGAGCAGTGTGTTTACCACACAACCAAAATTAGACCATGAAAGATAAAAAAGAGACAAGTGAAGCTACGCTTCCATTATATTTGATGACAGCTATGTTCATGTCATACAGACAGCATGTGGTCAGCCACATGGAGTTCATGCTCAGTACATCTGAAGGATCAAATTAGCTGGTTCTGTCACAGCGACTGTGTCTGCACATCATTTACCATCTCTGTTGTTTATACACAGTGCATAGCCTTTAAAAGAGTGTATTCAGACCACAGAATGTAAAAATAATGGACAAAGCTTCTGTGACGTCACCCAGTAGTTTCTGAAGAGCTGTGTGGAAGCGACTGTCACCATGCTGTCAGTGAGAGTGGAGCTGAGGTGAAGCAGGAAGCTAGCGCTGTGATAGGACAACCGGCTGTCAGTCAAAGCGCTCACAAAGCCCATAATTCAGTGTGATTTAAAGTGTGAATGTAATTA
>JAVQJX010107137.1:0-16971 GCA_036025115.1 Ambassis agassizii | reverse complement strand
CTGTCTCTGACAGCTGATTTTTGTATTATAAGTTTATAAGTTTGTTATTAGAAGTGATGTTTACCAAATAATTCTGGCATGGACTTTGCTTTATTGCTTCATGTGCTGTTTCTAAATGTTAAAACAAAGCTAGCTGTGTCAGGGGCATTGAAATCCCATTTCCACAGAATCCAATTTGAAAATAGTTTTTAACTCGGGCCAGTTGTCTATGTCATAAAGTGTATAATCCTGTCCTCATAGTGGCAGCCCCAGGTAACTTAATTACATTTTTTTTATTGCCCATTAGGTCATAAAGTGTAAGGCAGCAGTAGCCTGGGAGCCGAACAAGCCTTTAGTAATTGAGGAGATAGAGGTAGCCCCTCCCCAGGCCAACGAGGTCCGCATTAAGGTGAGAAAAATCCACAATGACATGCAGCCTGAGAGCTTGTGGGTCCATTTCATGATATATTTGTAATAATCAGTATATTGTGAATATTTGCACGTCAGTGTCAGTGTTTGGTTACAGATTGTGGCAACATCAGTGTGCCACACGGACCTGTACCACCTTTTGGAGAGTATGCACAAAGATGGCTTCCCCACAGTTCTTGGCCATGAGGCAGCAGGCATTGTGGAAAGTGTTGGACCTGGAGTCACTGAATTTCAGCCAGGTCTGTGTTGAATTGTTCAACAAAAACAACACTCTTCAGAATAAGGGGTGCTTTTGCTGCCAGGGAAGCTGGGAGGTAAAATGTCTTGTGTTAACTCTAGAGCTCCTGCCCCATCAATCCATGTCTGGTTAAATTCTAAGAAGAGATACCCAGTGACTAAACACCTTTTACTACTTTGCCTTTATGGCTCTGGTCGCTCTTCATTATGAAGGCACAGAGTTCCATGATTCTAAAAGTTTATGTGAAAATTATCTTTCAGGAGACAAGGTGATTCCTCTTTTCCTCTCCCAGTGTAGAGAATGTTGCTTCTGCCAGAATCCCAACACCAACCAGTGTGCAACTGCATGGTTAGCACTGAACTGAACAGCCATTCACTCAATTTTCTCTTTATCTGAACCTTCTTCATTTATTCATGAGTTATGCAATATCATGTTTAGGACCCGAGTTCGCCAGGACATTATGGCAGCAGTAGAATCAAGATTTACCTGTAAGGGACAGAGAGTGCTTCAGTTTATGGGGACCAGCACCTTCTCTGAGTACACAGTGATAAACCAGATTGCCGTGGCTAAGATTGACTCCTCAGCTCCTCTGGAAAAAGTCTGTCTCCTCGGTTGTGGGATCTCAACTGGATATGGAGCAGCCATTAATACCGCCAAGGTGCGTACATTGGTGATAGCCAAGGGAATAGGATGATGTTGTGTTGACCAAATTCTCCCTCACTTTAGGTTAAGCCGGGATCCACATGTGCTGTGTTTGGCATGGGTGCTGTGGGTTTGGCTGCTGTTATGGGATGTAAGGCTGCAGGAGCCAAAAGAATTATAGCTGTTGACACCAATCCAGAGAAGTTTGAGAAGGCCAAAGTATTTGGTGCTACCGACTTTGTGAATCCCAAGGATCATGACAAACCCATCAGCCAAGTGCTGACTGAGATGACCAAAGGAGGAGTGGACTACTCCCTGGAATGTGTCGGCAATGTGACAGTCATGGTAAGATTTATTGTGATCAAGTTTGAATTAAAATTGATTGTCTGCTGACTATAAGGCAAAGTAACAATCATCCAGCATAACCCTACTAGACCTAACTCTATTTAACCTTTCACAGTGAATGATGACCATCTGTTTTGCCTTGAACATCCTGTGTGAAAGGCACAAACATCAACTTTCCAACCATAGTTGCTGAAGAAACCCATTTGGTATCCTTGCATCATGTTGTGTTATATCCTCTTCCAGCGCAGCGCCTTAGAGTCTTCTGCAGGAGGTTGGGGTGTCAGTGTTATTGTTGGATGGACGGACATGCATGACATCGCTATCCGACCTGGGCATCTCATCTCTGGGCGTACATGGAAGGGTTCCTTGTTTGGAGGTTAGAAATAATATGTGACAGTCACCAGTGCCTGTTGACTCACTGATGAAGGTTTGAACTTATATCCTAAATTTGTTTTCATTCTTCACCTCATTATTTTTTGTGTGTTTTGTGGCTCAGGATTTAAGGGTAAAGATGGTGTATCTGAGATGGTTAAAGCCTATATGGATAAAAAGTTTAATCTGGATGATTTCATCACTCACAACATGACTTTGGACCAAATCAATGACGCCATTGAGCTGATGAAGAGCGCCAAATGGTAGACTTACACTGCTATACTTCTTCCACAATACATATCCCAACAGCAGCACAGATAAATTATTAATAGCTGCAGCTCTGATCAGTTCTTTTCTCTCTTTTTGTTTCACAGCATCCGCACAGTCCTGAGTGTTTCTTCACAATGAGAGCTCTGCGTTTCTTTTTTTTCAGCATAGCAAAAATAAAAGAAAATCAGTCATAATCACTAAAACATGCATAGACTATAACTGTGTTCATATTAATCAAAACTAAACATGTAAGTCCAAATAAATGGTCTGAAAAGAAGTTAGTGGTTTTCTTGTGTGTTTTCTGGGTTACGACATGTCTGCTCTATCACTGATTTCTCAAATACAGATATCTTTATACATAAATTACACAAGGACTATTTGAATACAAGGGTAATGCCCTCTTCTCAAAACCTGAATCTTGTTGAAAGATCAAAGTCCGTTGGTGATTAAAGAATTATTGTTTCATCCCAAACTAACCTGAAACTATAGTTCTGCTTGTTTGCTCATCACATCTGGTTGAACAGGTAATATTTCTAAACATTACAGATACTGTATAATGATTGAACGATTGGTGCATTGTGTTCCTGCCTATTTAATGTTTGCCTAAAAGCAATCTCCTCCCACTTTGTTTTGTAGATTACAGTCTTCTCTGAAATTCCCCAGGAACTTGTGATCAGTCATCTGTGTGGGAAACATGGCCACAGCTGGAAAGGTAAGCACACTTATACATGATAACATTCATCACACGTTGATAAAGAGTCATCCAGGTCACTTTCATTCAAGAGCTTGAAAGGAGGCAACTGGACTGGTAGAGTTTTCTTGAAGCTCTTGAAGCAGCTTAACTTCATCAGGACAACGGATGACAGGGTTTTAATCTAAACAAGCAAAAAGAGAAAGACCAAAAACTTCATGTCTATCTAAACACTTAAAAGGCATTTGCTTTATCAAAGCTGAGACAAGTCTATATTTATGAGCACTGTCATGATCAAATGTGTTTCCCAGGAACAGCTCCATCATCGGTTAACATGCATTTCAAAGGGACATTGTGAAAAACGTGTGCCTGATCATTGCTTTTATAGAAATCATGAAGAGCTAATTAACACTTTTGTAGACATGCCAGACTTCACCAGATGTTTAATTTTCAACTCTTGTTCTTTGGTCAAATATTCCCTGTAATATTATACATTTTCCTGTAGGTCATCAATTGCAAGGCAGCAGTAGCCTGGGGACCCAACAGGCCTTTGGTGATTGAAGAGGTCGAGGTAGCCCCACCTCAGACCAATGAGGTCCGCATCAAGGTGAGGGACAGCAACAGCCAAGACATATCTCTGCTGAGGAGAACTATCTCACATAACATAATGTGGAGGCAGAAAGTCCCCTAAACTGTCTTTATGTCTCCATTGTTTGGTCTCCGATGTAGATTGTGGCCACTGCGGTGTGCCGTTCAGATCTACACGTCCTTTTGGAGTGCACCCAAGAACATATGTTTCCAATAGTTCTGGGCCATGAGGCAGCTGGTATCGTTGAAAGTGTTGGGCCTGGAGTCACTGAATTTCATCCAGGTCTCTATTGAATGTTCATTTCTTTGAGAAAGGAGCTTATTTGTGAAATAAACTGAAACCTCACTGCAACATTGTTTTTGTCTTCCAGGAGACAAAGTGATTCCTCTGTTTATTTCTCAGTGCCGAGAATGTCGCTTCTGTAAAAGCCCCAAAACTAACATCTGTGACAAATCTGGGTGAGTTGCTAACACATAAGGATGTCCGATGAAGTAAAAGCCGCTTCAAAAAAAGATTTCTATTTTGTAGTAGGTCTTTGTGTAACATATATAACTCACACAGGTCCCTTATTCCTGATCCTACGAAGGAACTACCAGACACCAGGATTACTTGTAAGGGAAAGAAGCTGATGCAGTTTGCAAGGACCAGTACCTTCTCTGAGTACACTGTGATTAATCAAATTGCTGTGGCTAAGATCGACCCTGCTGCTCCTCTGGATAAAGTCTGTCTCCTTGGCTGTGCTGTCTGCACTGGATATGGAGCAGCAGTGAATACTGCTAAGGTGTGTATGCATGATGGGAATAATCAGCATTGTGCCCTTGAACATTTAGTAGGTACTATACTAAATAACATTTCCACACACTTAATGATGACATTAAGTGTCATCATTAAGTGTGCGATAACACATAACTTTATAGCCTAAAGTGACCAAACTCTCCCTCACTTTAGGTTGAGCCAGGATCCACATGTGCTGTGTTTGGCCTGGGAGCTGTGGGCCTGGCTGCAATCATGGGCTGTAAGGCTGCAGGAGCGAAGATGATCATCGCAGTTGACATCAATCCAGACAAGTTTGAGAAGGCCAATGTGTTTGGTGCTACTCACTTTGTGAACCCCAAGGATTATGATAAATCCATCAGCCAAGTTTTGTCTGAGATGACCAACGGAGGAGTGGACTACTCCCTGGAATGTGCCGGCAATGTCACAGTCATGGTAAGGATATTTATATTGAAATACAGACATAGTTGGTACCCCACACAAACAACAATTTGAGTGAGATTAATTCATATTATACAGTCCACATTTAAACTATATTTCAAATTTGAACCACCTGAATATAATTTTGCACCATTTCTCCTTCCAGCGCAGTGCCTTGGAGTCCTGTGTGAGAGGTTGGGGTGTCAGTGTGATTGTTGGCTGGTATCACATGCACGACTTTGCTGCCCGACCCAGTCAGCTCATAGTTGGGCGCACGTGGAAGGGATCTGTATTTGGAGGTGAAATTAATACAATCTAACCTAACAAATTAATTCCTGTCTCTTCTGCTGTTCTGTAGCTTCTACCTCAGTTTATTCACTGTTTATACTGTGTGTTTATTGGCTCAGGATTTAAAGGTAAAGATGGTGTGCCTGAGATGGTTAAAGCTTACATGGAAAAGAAACTGAAGCTGGATGAATTCATCACTCACAACATGAGTTTGGATCAAGTCAATGACGCCATTGAGCTGATGAAGAGCGGCAAATGGTAGATTTACACTCCTATTCTTCCACCATACATATCACAACAGCAGCACAGATAAATTATTCATAGCTGCAGCTCTGATCAATTCTTTTCTCTCTTTTTGTTTCACAGCATCCGCACAGTCCTGAATGTTTCTCAATGAGACTCCCATGCTGATTTCACTGACACAAAGAAATTCAGTTATTTACCTCTATAAAAAATTTCAGTACAAACAATACATAAAATAAAGAGAAACTGTAAACTCTATGCATCTGTAGGCTGAGATTGTGCAGTAAAAAATTAAACAACATCCGAGTGTTTATAGAATACAAGAAATGGTCTAAACAGATGGATCAGTGTTTTTCTTGTTTGTTTTCTGGTTTAATTGTGTTATCACAGCATTGTTTGCAATGCCAGTGTATACTCTATTAAACTTGTTTAAATGCTTATATTTACACTCACCATTCTAATTATATAAATGTTTGCTTATTCTGGCTAGTAGGGATGATTTTTGTTCGGATCCAGCATATGTCCACAAGCAGTCTGTCTGCCTGTTTCTGCAAGCATTTGCTTTAAATGAAAAGTATGTGAAACACTGTGGAATACCAGGGACTTTGGATAATTAGCTAAAAAGCAGGACTTTTGGAGGAAGCTTTCAGCAAAAACATGATTAATGGACATTATTTGTCTTTGGCAGACTCTTATATTTGATAGATTTATACATTTATGTAAGTGCACAGAAGTGGTAGGTTCAACCTCTCAACTCTACAGTTATCTCTTCCACCTGGCCTCTTCACTCAAAGAGCCCCTTTTGGCATTTGTCCTCCCATGTGCTTTTGTTCTATTGTCTTTTGTTGCCTGTGCTTTTTTTTTTAATTTCCTCTTGGTTATCACAAAAAAAACTATAAACCTTTGGACACACTAACTTTAGGTTTCAATCCCTGTTGTTTACATTGGCCGTGTGTTGAGCAGCTTCATGAGCTCGCCAGTTGGAGTGTTTTTACTTAAATGGTTCAGTCAGTTCTCATGTAACTCACTTCAGTGTTAGATAGTGTTTGCGTGTACAAATGATAGTCAAAAAGTATTTGCTTTGAGCAGACACTTACAGAGGTTTCAATCCTGCTGTCACCAAAAAACATCAAAGAGCATCTTCAAGACCAATTTCTCATCATATTGGTGACACCCTCATTTATTAAAGTCATTATCAAAGCACTGAGCAAGTTTGCACACTGAAGCATGCTAAAATCTGCTGAAGTGATAAAACTGAAGTAATCCTGTTGGAAAATCATTAGATGATGCATTACAATCATCTTGATATGAAAAGGACGTGCTTCAAAAAAACTCCTTTATATATATTGTCTTACTCTTGACATGAAGATCTGCAATTTTATTCAAGTGCTGTCATGAAAAGCCAACAAACACTGAGGAAAATGACTCACAAGGACCAGGAAGTGATAGAGGATAAATGATTGTCCAAATGTTTTGAAGAAGTCAGCAATTCCCATGGCTGTATGTGCTGTAGGTCTTCCATAGTTTCCAGAAGAAATGCTCACTATAGCAAGTGGAAGGTTCAGGGAGAGTTCAGACACACAACATAGAAGCAGGGCCTTTGTTTATGATTGGTCAAAACAATGATAAGACCAATGTGCTCTTACGTAACCCAGTGAATGAGAGTGTGGCTGTGACACAGCATGGCAACTGAGGGGAAGGTTAGAACACTGTCTTCTCTTCACATGTAACTCTGTGAATGATTGATAGATAATTAAAACATCTTCTGACCAGTCAAGTGTTTATAGAGTAGAGGGGATGTTTATGGGAGAAAAGAGGACTGCATTCAAATGGTCTGTTTCACAATCTAATACTGAATAAACAGGCGGTACTTTTTTAAGCTAACTGCTGTTGGGATATGTTTGCACAAGTTGTGCAAAAAATAGAAAAAATAGATATGTTGATATGTTAGCGATGATAGAGATGATATGTACTCTAGAAACAAGCTTGGTGTAATTTGATCTCAACTGTTTCAGTGAAAGGGTTAAATATCCAGAAAGTTGTTTGATGTAAAGAAAAGCCAGGCCAGGCTTTTGAAACTTTTTGGTATCTGTGTCTTGTAGGTGATCCGGTGTCAGGCTTCTGTAGCATGGGAGGCTGGGAAACCTCTGGTGATGGAGGAGGTGGAGGTGGCGCCTCCTCAAGCTGGTGAAGTTCGCCTAAAGGTAATGACTGATTAGAGTCAGCTTTCAAAGGCCATAGTCAACAAATGTGTTTACTGTGCCTACAGTCTTTTTTTATTAAGTAGTATTATTCACCCTGTAATGGGCCCTTATCTATTGTAGGTTTTACTCTTTCCTTGATGTACTTTGATCTGCATATAGTATGTTGTAAAAATGTCCCATATACTGTGGCCATATATTCCCCAGAGTAAGACACAGTAGGTTTGAACTACCCTTTGCATCTGTCTTGAAATGGATTCAGCACACATCACATCAAAAGACTTCTATTTCAAATTGTTGCTACGGGGATCTGCCACACTGACTCCTACACTGACCCTGAGGGAGTTTTCCCTGTGGTGCTAGGCCACGAGGGAGCTGGTATCATGGAAAGTGTCGGCGAGGGAGTCTCCAAGTTTCAACCAGGTTCTCCTCTCTCATGTACACTCTATATGCATATGTTCACATGCTATCAGGAGTTACATACTAAGCCTGGCAGCCTCAGTTCTCTGTGTACTGGAAATGTTCCTTTGAGATTAAGATCCCTGCTGATATGCATAAATAATTTCCGCAGATGTGTCAGCTGCACATTCATGTTCCAGATGGGTTGGTCTACTGGACTCTGGAGATTGAAGAGTCTACTGAGCTTGTCATGTTCTTGGAACCAGTTTGAGATTTTATGATATGATTCATTATGACATACTCAGCATAAAGTTAGGGTATCTGAGGTAGCTGCTATGTCAAACCATATAAATTACATGGATTAGCAAGTGCTCCTAATAAAATGCAGTGTCGCTGAAGGTTTCCTGAAGATTAATGTGCATTCGTATTACAGGGGACACTGTCATTCCACTGTATATCCCACAAGAGTGGGAGAGTGCAAGTTCTGTAAGAATCCCAAAACCAACTTGTGTCAAAAAATCAGGTAATCTTAAAGCTCCTCTGTGGAGTGGTCCTTTAATGCACCTTTAAAGAGGATGATCTAAAGTGTGCTGTTCTGTAGGCTCACTCAGGGAAGAGGCTTGATGCCAGATGGCACGACCCGCTTTTCTTGCAAAGGCAAGTGCCTCTTCCACTTCATGGGCTGCAGCACTTGAGCTGAGATCTCCCTGTGTAAGGTAAACTCCAGAGAGACAATGTATTCTTGTTTATCTGGATGCTCCATTGTGCAATAAACTGTGTGCGTGTTTGTTTTTTAATGTACAATATGAACAAAAAGATACAAATCTACTTTCTCCTTATCACCAGGATACAAGAGTGTGGTCAGTGTCCCCAAACTGATGGATGAATACATGAATAAAAAGCTAAAAGTGGATGAATTTGTGACTCACACACTGCCCTTTGAGAAGATCACTGAGGTTTTTGATCTAATGCATGCTGGGAAATGGTAAGCCTTGGTTTTAGCTACATTCTGAGGTTGTTTGTTATGTTAAAGTGTGTAATGCTCCACTGTCCCTCTGGGTTTTGTGTGCATGCGTCACTGCTGCCCTCTGTTGAGGACAAAACTGAGAGAGATGGGACTGGTGCAGTAATTTGCACTGACTTACCATACAAATACATTTTGTGTCAGCTACTTGTGATATCTACCTTCTGATGCTTTTTTTTTTTTTTGTCTTTTCCCAGCATTCGAGTGGTCCTTCAGATGTCGACGCAGATCCTCTGTGCTCAGTATAATAAATAATCTTTTGATATCCTGTTCGAGTCCGTTTTATTTAACAATGCGGTCAGACAGCTTTTTAATCGACGTCTCTCTCCCTGAAGGAACAGACAAATACAAGGAGAGGTGAAAAGAAAAAGGAGGAGGAACCAAAGAATATTATTCAGAAATATTCAAAAATATTCTTTGATCTCGTCTGAATGAATAATAAAGCAGTACAACCACAACTGCTGAGCTATTCTGTTTTCAGAAACAGCCTGGACATCGAAGCCAGATGAAGCTATGTTTATATACTTGGAACAATATCTTTTACCTGATCTGAGCCCACAGATACATGTTACATTAAGAGTTATGTTTAAATCAAATTATTAAATAGACTGACTGTCCTCCACTGTTTAAAAATGTCATTAACAACATAATAAAGTGTCATCTTATTCATAAAAAGAACCAAAAATCCCTTTTGGGATTTAGATTACCATAGAGGACAAACTCACCCACAGAGCTACAGAAGAGTCCTTTATTACTCCATTAGAAGGAATACAAAGATGGCAGAGATCACATTATATTCATCTTCTGAAAATGTAGAAATAACAAATGCTGCTCGCACCAGGAAAATCTCCAGATCAAGGTAAATGTTGACTGCCGAGAAAAGGGTGATGGGGAGGACACACCAGTTTACGTGCCATTATGGTTTTAATTCTTCACACGTTAAGGCTCAATTTGCTACACCAGGGCTATTGGAAACATCAAACACCAAGGGAGTGTTCTTCACAGTCCAGCATCCGTCATGTTTCTCACTCAGTTCTTGACATTAACAAAGTGTGGGTTACAGTGCTTGTACTGGATGCCTCGACAGAAAAATAAGACAATGAAATGCCATGATCAGCTTTATCACTGATAATTACTGAAGCTACAGCTTGGAACATGGCTAGCTTAGCATGAGACAGGAGGGAACAACTTGCCTCAAAGATTCCACCTCTACTGCTCCATGATAAAGATGTCTTTGTTTATTACCTTTTAATGTTGTCCAAAATCAAACATTCGACATGTTTACTGAGCTTTAGAGGTGCTATACTTGGCAAGCTAGTCATCCTGTTTCCTGTGTATGTTACAAGCTAGGTAAAGCTAAGCTACAAAGCTGATGGCAGCAGACATTTCCATTTATGCATTCCAAAAATTGGCCAGTTTTTTTTTTTTTAATGTAGGTGCCTGAACATGTTTTAGTTGCCCGAGATCCAAACTCCGGTTTAATTTTGAGTTGCTACTTGATGAAACATTCCTGGAAACCTCCTATATCTGGAGTATTATGGATTCCTTTCAGTCCATCTCTGGTAAATTCTTATGATGTGTGATTAAAGTTATAGCTTAGACAGAAGAAGCAAAGCACGGTGTACTAGTTGAACTTGCCCTGAGCTCCATACAGCACAGACAACAGCTAGCCAACTAGTGATAGCTCTGGGTGACAAGGCCAGAGTGTTCGACATAGGTCCGAGGTCAAGCCTGAACACAGAGCAAACCAAACCCCATAAATACTTATATCTCCTTCAGCGGATACAGTTTTCACTAATAAAGCAATCCACATTTGATGTAAGACACATTCAAGTACTTCCATTTAGATTGAGGAACCAATTTAATTTAAAGAACTGCAGTCATACTGAGCTCTAGGACCGGTGCCTCTTGATGTGAGATGTGTGTTTGTGTGTGTTTGTGTGTGTTTGTGTGTGTATGTGTGCGTGTGTCTGAGGCCCAGGGACGCTGGGAGTCCAGTCCTTGGTGTGCGGCGGTACAGCCTACATTTGGCTGAGGAAATGAGCACGGCCGTTTTCCTCCAGGCGGCGGGTGAGGATCTCGCAGCCAGTTTCCGTCACCAGCAAGGTGTGTTCGAACTGAGCCGAGCGCTTCCCGTCTCTGGTCACCGCCGTCCAGCCATCAGGCCACGTCTCATCTTGCCAGCCACCTGAGACAATACACACACACACACGCTCTTTGGCTTTAACTTACACACCATTAATTAAACATAATTGTGGAAACAAATGCTGCTGATATCGGTAAGGTATTAGGTGGTTTAAAGAATGTAATGACCTGTTTTAGAGACTGACTGACTCTCACGCACACCATTTAACCCTCTCTGCGTACATTAACATCCTCAATCAGAACCAAATCCAGAACTGAATGTGAAGGTGATCAAGTTTTTGACTCTGTTTGTCCACTTTACAAACTGTTTGTCCTTCAGCCTTCAAGTTTGGAGAGAGAAGCTGATGAATAAACTGCTCCTTTAAGAACAGAGGAACTTCTCCTTCTAATGCTACTTAAACCTTAATGGATTATCTATGAAACAAACGGTCACAACAAGACTACAGCTTTGCAAATTGTTTAATAAAAGGAAAAAAAACTTTAACAAGTTACACTCACCTTCACATATCATGGGCTCAATGGTGAACACATGGCCGGGCTTCATAACTCCTACAGCTTTGTTTTCTGTGAAATTAAGGGGTGCAGAAATCACACATTTAAAAAGGTGTCGACAAACAATAAACCCTCCTTAAAGATGGTGTGATGATGGCTACTCACTGGCATAGTGTGGCACATTCGGAGCGGTGTGGAAAAGTCTGTGGATGCCGTGGCCGCAGTAGCTTCGCACCACAGAGAAGCCGTTGGCCTGAGCGTGCTTCTGGATGATGTTACCCAACTCTCTGTAGCGAATGCCAGGCTTCACTGAGGGGAAGGGGAGCACAGACAAAGGACTAATTATCTGGTTGTTCAACACTATTTCGAACAGTATCATTTTTACACAAATATTTTTGTTTTTAAAGGAAGCTGTGCATAAAAATGATCAAGATACTATACTGGATAAAAGGACAAAACACCTACACAGTGTGTGATGACTGCCTACCTGAGTCGATGGCTTGCATAAGGCATTCATATGTAGTCTGAACCAGTTTCTTTGCTCCTTCCTCCACCTCTCCGACAAAGAAGGTTTCGTTGAGGTCGCCATGGAAACCATTGTGGTAGACGGTGATGTCCACTGCGTAAATGTGGGAAGATGAATATGTCAGGAACATTGTGCTACAAGACAAACTAGATTGAGTTTAACACAAAGGAAACACTTATGAATACCCTGCCTGAAACATTTAATAATGGTAGGTTGCTGCTTTTTAGAGTACAGGTGCCTGTTTGTGAGGCAAAAGGTAAAGGTTAATGAAACAATTTGTCTTGTCGGGCCACGCAGCGAGAGATGAGTTGCTGGCATATACTCCATCAGATGCGCTCAGGGGAGTGGCGGATGGAAGACATCGCCTAAGCAGAAATATTCATAAAGACGCTAAAATTGGCCAAACTCCTGCTGACACCATTTCAGGATGCTGGTACAACCATTTGTCATGGAAGAGAAATCTTTTTTTCTCCCCACTCTTGTTAATAAAACATTACTCGACAAGCAAACTTAGCTTAACTAAGAAAAAAAAAGAATGGTAATCGTGCTGAAACTGAGGTTTAAATCTGTAATTTTATGAAGAGAATTAATACACACCATTTAGAATATCGCCGTCTTGCAGTGGTCTTCTGTCCGGGATGCCGTGGCAGATAACTTCGTTGACAGATGTGCAGCAGGATTTGGGAAAGTTGTAGTAGTTGAGAGGGGAGGGGTAGCAGTTCCTTGCTGTACAAGCCTGAACAGACAAAGCACAATGGTTACAGAGAGCAGCAAGGCCATAAGAGAAGAAAAAAAAATATCAGTGTCCCTGAGGGTCTTTCCTCACGTAGCTGCCTAATGGACACAGCCACACTGTGTGACAGGCTCACACTCTGTATACAGCAGAGCTACAGGGCTAAGCGAGCGGTTTATTTACACATATATATGTGTGGAATTCAACTTAGGATGTGTGGCATGTGGCAACTCATGCCTATATTTATCAGCAGTGTTCCCAAGCAATTTCAAAATTCAAGTTAGTTAGCAACCTACACCGAGTAAAAAAAAAACCCTGTAAATTATATATTAGCCAGCTTCCGAACATCGACGCTAAGCTTTATAACCCATTTGTATCTACCTGTACATACCAGATGCACAGCATGGTCGATCTCTTCTGTTGTAACCCCTGGTTTCACCATCACGGCTGCAATGTCAAGGACTTCTCGTGCCAGCTGCAAAACAGCATGTGTGTCAGCATCAAATGGAAACATTAACAATAAAAGCAGTGGTAGTCAATTGTTACCTTGCATACAACTCTCATGCCTTCAATATCCTCAGGGCAGAGGATCTTGATCTGTGATGTGCCCTTCAAGAACTGCTCGGACTCAGACATGCCTGTGGGAAGGAAACAAGGACAGACAACTGGCATCACTCACTTGTCAATGCGGAGTGAAGCTGATGAGCTCATCCAGCCAGGATGCTGCAGAATCAGTTGCCGTCAGTCCATCAGTTTTCAGACAGATTTACATTCTCCTAATCAATTTGGTTTCTCCATCACAAGAGACAGTTAAATAAATCATCTGTTACTAAGAAGCAACAAGGCACTGTCAGTCTTTCTATAACGTTTCAGTTACACAGTAGTTGGTGTGATTTTACCCATAACCTATTGCAAGAATCTGCCAGTGCGGATGCTTTTAATTCCAGAATCCATGTCCAACTATTTAGTTATACCTTCTGCGGTGTCCGACTCCTGGAAGCTTCAAGTAAAATGGTACAAAATTAAATTTGACTCCAAACCACAAGTCAACAGGAAAAAAATAAGCAGAAAGTCCTACTCTACAGCAGAAGCCAAGTCTACTCTCAGAAAGCCATGGACAGAGCCCAAGCCTGGTGTGAGCTGGTAGAATAAAAGTTTCATTGGTCCATACATATTCTCTTTGTTGGTGTGACACCAATGTCATTTTTTGATATATCAGAGGAATAGCGAAATTTAGAGGACTGCTGGTGTTAAGGAGGAATACCACGCTGCTCTACTTGTTTATATTGTTACAAGATGTTTTTCCAATAATGAAGTGTATAGAAAATGTGTTTGAAATAATTTATCATATTTTTTTCTAGCATGTACTTTTTGTCTCCATGTTAGTGAGTCCGAATATTGGAACATGAAAGTAGAATTGCATTGGAGTTCCTGCTTTGACATTTTTCCAGCTTCAACCCTAAACATGTACTGTAAAGAGACTACACTATAGCATCAGCACCTGAGCAGAGGCAAACTCTAATGGCACTCACACTGTCAACTCAGAAGAACAGAGCAGGACTGTTGCCGTTATATGCGGAAGAATAGAAGCACAGGCAGTCAGTTTTGTTAATGAAGTTGTAATCCACTGACAGAGTCAACAAGATCTCATCATTTTTATTGGACTGAAAAAATGACGTGGTGGCCAAAGTACTGGCATCATCAACAATTCAACTGATCTGCTGTATAATTTATAAACTCAACAAGATGATTGCAGAATGAACATGAACAGTTGCCTAGCAACACTGACATGAGACAGATTTGTGTACAAGTCAAATACAGCCCTCCTTCTGACCCGAAGAGCATTCAGTGTGAGAGCAATCAGTCCAACTTACTTACGCTTTGATTCACCTGCTTCATTAAAAAAAATGTGAGAGAATCAAACTATGCACATTACAGTGTCATTAGTTACATCCAGTAGGTTATTATTAGTAGTACCCGTTTTTACGTTATTAAAACACAGTAGTTCCTGCTTTGACCTGGGATATGAGGACACATTGGCTCGCAACAATCGTGCCTCACTCCCTGAATACGCATCACAGGAGAATGAAAGGAGACTGTAACCATGACTACCTGAGTATGGATCTATGCAGTCAGATAACAAGGATGCAGAGGTTGCCATGGTTGCACAATGAATGACTTGCTAAGAGAAATGGATGTAAAATAAGTCGGCTAGGAATGATCGCAGGGTGTGAAAATTTACATAAAAGTAAAAGACCGGTCATAAAAAACGCAGCAAGACAGCAGACCTGTCAGCAGGTTTCCTTTATCCTGCAATAAATTTAGCTACAGTGATGGAGAGAGAGCATGGTGACATATTACTTGGATGTTTTACAGAGTAAAAATTGACTCCTGTTTAAAGTTTAAAATATCAGCTTTGAATCAAATGCCATCAGGGGAAAACATAACACCAAAGATTAAGATTAGATGGGGCGGCAGTAGCTCAGTCCATAGGGCATTGGACTTTGAGCCCTTGAGCAAGGCACTGAACCCCCCACCTGCTCACATTGGCTGCTTGCATTGGCGCTGCCCCCACTCCCCCTCTCCTCTATGCATGTGCATGTGCATTGGTGTGGTGTGTGTTGTGTATGCACGACAAAAGTATAGGAGTGACTAAATTTCCCTGTAAGGGATCAACCAAGTATATAAAAATTAAAAAAAAAAAAAAAATTAAGCGTTCGCATATCAAAGAAGGGGGTTCTCACTGCAATGCAATCTGCAACTTCGCCACTGGATGTCATTATATTTGACACTATGGGTTCTTTAAACAATATTTCTGTAGATACGAGCAAACCATTATCCAGTTTGAGTATCATTCTATAGCCTGCAGCACAAGGAATATCAGCACATCTGTGCATTCATGCAAAAATGGTAGAAAACTATGCATAGATGAGCACAATGTCCAGACCACAGCAAAAAAGTGAGACATTTACACACACCTGTGCCATTAGCAGTTAACTGGTACACTTTAGAGAGGTATTGCTTAGACTAAAAAAATATAATACTGCTTCTTTTTAAAAAAAATAAAGAAACCTGGTAACCTCTGGGATGATCAGCGTAGTCAGGCCTTTGGATATCACCTGGCACAGGTCTCATGGGAGTCTGTACAGGAGATTAAGAGGATGACTTTAGAATTTTTTTTATTTTTTATTTTTTGTAATGATACATAGTTTCAGGGAAACAAACTAGCTTACCAGTGGGTAATGAGGACGTAGCTTTCCTGTGTAGCGGTAGCCAGGCCATGGGTCTGTGTTGATGTCCTTCTCCACACAGTTTTTGGATTCATTCTGGTTCTTGTCTTCCTCTAAAATGCACACAGAACACTGGGTTTCTAAGCCATCTTGCACTGCTGTGTCAGTTCAGTGACTTTCATATAAACTTCTAAATGAACAAATAAGAGTTGTTTCTGTATCATGAACAAAAAGTTGAATACAATGTCACCCAATGTACATTTGAGTCATATAAAGTACAAGCATAGATCATCGGTGAGGGTGATACCTACTGGCTTTTTTGTGCAGCAACTTGTGAGATGCCCAGCTTCCTTTGAAACATTCCTGGAAAGGAACAAAGGAAAACCTTAATGTGACATTCATAGTCAGTTAATTTGTGCAATAACACGACCCAATCAAACCTCAATTCAAACTAAATGAGGCTATACAAACAGATTATTTTCAATTTCTGTAATTTAATCAACAATTCAACATTTTACACATAAAGTATGCATCATTTCCCAGAGCCCTGTGCAACGTCTTCAACTTCTTTTAAATAATCAAGAGAATGGTCATTTCAGCTATGAATACACTGAGCATTGCATCATGGGAGGACTTCTAGTATAGAATGTTTTTTTTCTAAATAAGTCCTCCACACAATAACTCTAACATTTTTAATTAATTTCAATGGTGCAGCAGAGAGAGACAGGAAATATGCAGAAGAGGATCAGCTTTCACAGCCGAAACTGCAATCACAGCAAAAACCTCTAGGGTCAAATACCACAGCACTGTGAGAGACTTAAAACTGTCAACCAACTTAACTATTTATAAAGCACTTAAATGCATCAGATCTATTAGTGACAGAGCCTTTCCAGCATTTGTTATAGTTTAGAGACAATAGTATCAACTGAATGAACAAAAAA
>JAVQJX010107129.1:0-11031 GCA_036025115.1 Ambassis agassizii | reverse complement strand
AATTCTTAAGTGTAGTGAAAAGGAAATTTTCATTATGGTATAACATGATTTTTTTTTATGTGCAATATTCATGTTGGCACAACATGATTTTATTGCATGCAACCGATGTCCATACTTTTTTTATGTAAATCCAACAGATTTTTTTTTTCAGTGCATACACAAGAGAAACATCCTCCCAACGATCCTAAGATCCCAGGGGACGTGCTTTTGAAATGTCCTTGAAGGTGACATGTGCCCAGAGGGGTGAGAAACATTAGACGGGGGACATGTTAACGTGTGTTGAAAGGGTCATCTTAGGTTACACAGTGTTGCCCACCATCCTTGGCGTCTCCCCCCCCGCGATGCAACCAATCGCAGGCAAGGACTCGGTGATGCAGTGCCCCTCTTACTGGAGGGATTCCTAGGAACTGCCGCGTGACGATGCTGGCTTTAAACAGCTCCAGAGTCTCTCCTGTCTCTCTCACACCTCCTCCTCCTCCCATTCTCTGCCCCCGGGTTTTTTTCTTGCATGAGGTGCATCCGCCGTGTGTGTGTGTTTGAACAGAAGATAATCTAGCGCCATCCACTCTACTCCCACAGGACTGGCTATATAGACGGCAGACAGAGTCATCATCCAGCCCTCTCTCTCTCTCTCTTTTGAACTAAGCTCCACCTCTCCATCTCTCTCTCTCTCTTTTCCAGCATCACACACACACACTCTCCAAGACTCCCTACTCCTACTCCAGATGAGCGTGCCTCCTCGTCTGGGCAAGCATTTGGAGCTGAAGGTGTGCTGTTGTTGCCAGGTAGGAGAGCTCATTTCATCTTTGGGGTTAGCTCAGAAGTTCCTAACACCTCCTGTTGGTATTTGAATGTGTTTTTATTTTTTGTTTTTTTTTTGCGCTGAGGTGGACGTGCATGTTGTATCCATGTCTAGGCGACATAATCAGGAAGGGTGGGTGCTGTGAGGGTGTCACAGAGGAAGTAGACTTTGCTCCAACTCCCCGCTCTTTTTCACAACACCATTTTGGCGCCCTTTTTCCTTTCATTGCCATGTGCACCGGGAGCTTTTTCGTGCTCGCCCGACGGTAGGCACAGGGCGCAACATATAGAACGTGTGTCTAGTTGCGAGGGGAGACCACAGTGTGGATGTGTGGGCGGATGGAGAGACAGGGAGAGGAGGGGAGGGGAATGGAGACAGAAGACGAGCAGCTGCTTTCATCCCGTGGAAGCTAATCCCTACGTTTGTTCACCTCACTCCATCAGATAAAATAGGCTGTCTATGGCTCCTGTCTTTTTCTTGTTTTATTTTGTTCTCCCCTTCAGTTCTGATGGGTTTATCTTGTGCAGGGGGGGGAGGCAAGCTATTGATTCGGAAATGAGCTGTAATGCAATTTGAAAAGCAAGACATCTCTGTGTGTCTGGGACTTTTCTTGTGCTGATCGAACAAACTCACTTGAATTGTCACAATCTTTTTAGCTGAAGAAGCTTGCAGTGTGAGCAGATACCACCGAAAAGCCTGTTAAGTTCCATTCGTTATCCAATAATCTCTGCTATTGTTGTGATTGGTGGGAACCCTTCTTTACTGTAAAGGAGGCTTATCACCTCCCACAGGTTTACCGGTTGCCGCGCAGTGCTCATGGAATGGATGGCTGCTGGCTCTCGGCAAACACGTCAAGCATATCCATGGTGATTGTAGCACGCCTGCACGGACGAATCATTAAAAAAAAAAAAAGCAGGCGGCCTATCACCTGCCTGCCTGCTCCCGGATTACCTAACATCTCATGAGGCAGCATCAGCTAATGCAATGGGGAGAGAAAGCAAAGGGAGGGGAGGGGGTTGCTCAGGTGTTGCTGTTTTAGCCGAGTGCTTTGAATAGATTACTCCAGGAAGCTCCCGTGTGTCAAACTGTCACCAAGTGACGGGGGAAGTGAGAGGGAGCACTCTGAGCTCCCCCCCCCCTCCAATCCAAATGACCCCTCAGCTCATTTCCCCAGGCAGAGCTTATGTTTACATACTCTTCTGCAGATGCTCCATTTCATAAGCACTAACTGAATCAGACAGGCTGAGGCTGTGCACTGATGGATGCAGCGTGTTGACTGTTGGCCCGGCTTTTTGAAACACCTTCGGGATACTCTTCGCGTCATGACCCGTAAGTTATCTAAAATATAAACTACTTCAGATCATGCTTACATTTTCGACTTCCAGTCCATTCAAGTGGCCACTCAGCTGTCGCCGGATGTGTCATCACATTTTTCTTCATCAGGCTATTAATGAGAAAAACAGGCCCGAACTCCCAAGTCTGATGCCCGAACATCGCTAACCTTTTGATTCAGACGAGTTATCTTGAGTGAACTTTTCAAAACAGACAAAGGCCGTCAGGATAAAAGGGCACCTGCCAGGATTCCTTTTGCATTTGGCTCAAGGCTCTCTCTTATAATAATACATTTATTATGGAGAGGGAAAAGGAAGTGGAGGCATCCGTAAAGACATGGATTACATGGTTTCCGATCCGGAGAGCAAAACGGAGGATAAAAATAGTGTCTCATGGTTTGACCTTGTTGTGTGGCCATTTGGTAGTGGGTGCCTGTGAGCACAGATCTGTAACGCTGTCATGACGACCTGTTGAGACCGAGTCATGCTGGCTGATGCCTCATGACTTGCTGCCTGCTTTTTTTCCCGCCGGGATTGTTTTCCACGTTCAAGTAGCCTCCTCTTCATCACCTCACTGCACGCTAAACATCATTGTCGTCAGTGGCACTGTAATAAAAAAAAAATCAATGTGGTAATGAATTACAGGAGTATCACTTTGGTACAAAATGAAATAATGGTGCTAAATATTGATTGAGTATTAATTACAGTAGAGTATAGTTTCCATCACTGTGTCACTGCCACAGTGGGTCCGCTATATTGAAAAATATACAATACTGATTTTAGAGTGTAGCCGTTTAGCTGACCTTCAGATAAGAAGGAGCAGTTATAGATCAGCTTGGCAAGTTCAGCTCCTACGGCACACAACTGAAGGCGGATGAATCCTTTTTCTACTTGTTTCCAAATCTACTTCTACACAGTTTTTGGCCACGTCTTCACAGAGACAAACCCATGTGTTGTGCATAACTCTTAACTCTTGGCTAACCGGTATCAGCGCTGTCTTAAAGGCCTGACATCGATGGGCCAATTAGCTTGGTCTAAATCCTGATTGGAAGCCCCGTGTTTGACAGGGTGTATAGAACTCAGGACTGCTTGATCGCCGTAGACCCACCGAGATAAGACTCAGATTACATGATCAATCCACACTAATACACACATGCTCATACACATGCTATTGACTAAAGAGAGACTCATAGATATTCTAAGAGTAATAGTGCCCTTTTATGTAGCTAGAGGAGAATAAGACATAAGTAAATTGGTTGTACATATGTGGTCATATTATGACAAATGGAAATAAGGGATTTCTTTGAGTTTCTGTTTTGGATCCAAAATGGCCGCAATCTATTTGTCATCAAAGATATTACTAGAATTCTAGGTAAGCATCTCTCAAGGGACTACTTGCGAACGTCATCATCACGTTACTTATTTGATGAGTTTACATCACTGAGCATGAACAAGGCCTTTCCACACTGTTCTCATTTGTGCAGAGCATTGTTCCATTGATGACAACAGCATGCACACAGCTGCATTTAAATTCACATTTATCAGCTTCTGCGCAGTCTGGCACTCAAATTGCACTTAGTCAGAAAGAATCAGCACCCATAGCCTGAGTAAATGTCTAATGAAGCCAGTTAAAAAAAAAAGAGTCTGTGTTGGATACATTTGCAGAACAACAGTCTGTTTGATTAAATAGTCTGTGTGGAGGATTAATGTTACACTAAATTCATTCCAATGAGTACCTAACCAAATTACAAGATTTCAAGAATCCTTTTACTCCCTGAAAATGCACAATGCTCTGTTCAAAGTCTGTCTAAGACTGCTGTATTTGACGGCTTTGTCATGCCTTTCTGCCAGAGAGACGTTCATTTAGAGATCTTGGCGATACATATATATGGCGTCGGTGGTGGGGAGGGGAAGGGCTTTATTGTGATAGGTAAGAAAATGATTTCATGGTAAGACTTCCTTCCAGTCAGAGCGCTGTAATTTTAAAATCCCCTTTAGGAGGAAATTGCTTTTGCCCTCCTACAACTTTTTAATATCCTGATTCATACTTAGCGCTGGTAAAACGCATCATCTACCCGTATAGCATTTTTCCTGCCGCTGCCCGAAGGTGCTGTGTGGGGAAGTTATTAGAGATTAATACCATCTGGGTGTGTGGGACTGCTGAGGGACACGAGCCTTGCCCTGTGTGCTCCATGTCTGTCCTCCTGAGCCCTTCTGCCTCGGCTGTACATAGCGGGCGAAACATCCCCTTTTGCCCATTGAAAGAGTAGATTAATTATTACTGAAGGGCATGCAGCATGAGAAAAGAGGCCCCAGAGCTCATTTTGAATGTTTCATGGATGTAATAAGACATAAAATATCAATCAGACATACAATATCAAATATCACTGTCTTTTCTTGTGCTTACTTGTATTGCTCATGCACACCTGAGCCCTGAAGACATGTATAAAGGAGCATACCAATGATACGCCTGTTCAACATAGTGACAGTGAATAAGAAAACGGGAGGAAGTCAGTAATAATCAAACCAACGGCAGTTCTTTGTGTAATCGTCTTGTTGGACTTGTTTTTTTTTGGCCTGAAATGATTAGATTAGAGGTGTTCCACTCAGTCCCCTGTTGATTTAGCCACTCTGTATCAAGAGTGTACCTGTCAGCACGGAGATGAGCCTAGAATTCAAATTACTAGTATCCGTTCTTCAGTCTATTTTTCCATTCATGACTTTATAAGAATAAAACCGCTGCAATTTTGCAAGGGGAATTAAGTAATTTGGACAGAGTATTGCCAAGGCGAACGCATCAATTTGTGCAAAATGATGCATTTACAAATCACAACACAGTCTTAATCTAAGGGATGAAAAAGGCCACTGGTGTTTTTACAGTTTGTAGGAATTCTCCATCCTCCGTGAGCAGATCATACCACATCCGAGCAAGTTTTCTTTTGGGTTTGCTGTCGTTCACTTGCTGCTTTTGGGCGCCCTTGGAGGATGCATCATAAAGTCACACAGCATCTGTATGTGAAAAATACTAATGCAAGCGAGCACAAATTAAAATCAGTGTCACACAGCACCCACCCTCTGCATGACACAAATGACCTTGGCGGATTTAATTCCATCGTGTGTTGAGGAAGGATGAATAGTTGTCACAGATATATACCACTTACTGCCTCCCCCCCCCCCCCCCAGCCTGCTGCAAGTGAGTCACATTGCTGTATTGTTTTGCAAGCAATCAAGGTCATTGCACGCTCATTAAAATTTGCTGTGGATGGATTAAACAGAATAAATGCACAGGCACATAATCAGCGTTACAGCCTTAATATTGTCAAGTGACCCTACTGTGAAGATGATTTCTAATACAGCAAGGCAAGAGACGTCATTAGCTGTGGATCGGTGACTCCCTGTTTTCCCCGTCAGACAGGACTTGCTGTGCCAAGAGAAACGGTGAGGGGGAACACCGAGTGATAAGGGAAAGGCATTCCTCCCCATCACCCCCACCTTTTCTCATCTCTGGCCCCAGACTATTCTCAATTCCTGTCAGTCGAATGGCATGTGCGCCCTCCACTGCGGACTGCCGAGATTTGCCTCTGATGCAAACATCCGTGTTTGTCGCCATGGAAACCAAGTCTCCTGCCTGCTGTAGGTTGTCATGCCAGCCGCCTCCCCCATGCTCTTCCTCAACCATTAGCGCCGTACTGTAGCTGACACGCGCGCCGTCTTCTCCGTGGTCCGTCTCTCGTCGCTGAGGTGGAGCAACAAAACATCTTGCATAGGAATGTTTTCATTCGAGTGACGCCAACCGGCGCAGCAAGAGTCAATCGCTGTGAAGCTCAGCTTAATCGACTGGACTGTGATAGATGTAACAGCGAGTGGTCTCTATTTACAAGCTCCTCCATCCCGGAAAAAAGTTGCTGTCTGACGTGTCTGGGGCTCCCATGAAGGAGGATGCAAATGTGGCGGCCTCTGTGGAGAGTTCAGAGGCGAGCTTCTTTGGGGGGCAGACAGAGGCCTTTCTTCCAAAACATGTCCACCCAGTCAGACGAAAAAACACTCATTAACGCAGCGCCATGGGGCCAATCCTGCCCACTCAGGGATAATAACTAGGCATCTGCTTAAATTTGATATAATGCTGTCGTACTGGGTAGTCTGGGGTCTGTGATAGTGCCAGAAATGATTGTGCTTTCTTAAGCCGTTTGACTCCTGCTCTTTGCTGCTTAAGCTGAAGCATTTGAAACAACCCAGCTCCATTATTCACACCAGAGGGTTTAATGGGATCTTTACAGTGACTCCTCGGGGTAAACTTTAGTATATTTTTGAGAGGATGATTATCCTTATTTACGGTTCTGTAGAGAGCTAACACTGTCCCGATAAAGAGGAACTTTCCCCCCCCTCTGTTTGATAGAACGGACTTGAGGCCTGAGGAGCCATTTTGCTGCTGGTGAAATTTCAGAGATTGCATTTGCTGTTCCTTATCTCCTAAATTAACTCATTACCTTGACATCCTGCTTTTCCTCCCTGGGAACAGATTGGCCTTGAATTTATAATGAAACATGGCTGTCCCCTCATGTCCTATGTGCGCAGTGCGCATTTCAGCGCAAACCTTGAACCTCTCAGCTCTGTTCTTGCCATTGATTTTTTGACTCCACGGCTACATGAATAACCTTGAGGAGGGTGACAAAAAAAAAAAGATGGAGCAAAAATAGGATGCCTCCTCTGTCTGTCTGCTCCTCCTCTGACATGAAACTCCATCAAGGATTTTGTGTCAGACTACAATTTTTGAATTGTCGTGGTTGTTGTCGTCACTGTGTGGTTGCAATGAAGGTTCGGAGGTCAAGCTGTGAGCCTTTATTTGCTCAACAGAGCCCGATAAACACAGCTCCCATGAAGTCGACCATGGTTACTCTGCAAATTGAGTTCAATCAGACCAACTCTGCAAAACATTTCAGTTCTGTCAATCACATCCTTTCCTTGAAGCTTACGCTAATTGCAAATGCAAATTGCCTAAGATTACGAGTTTGCACCCGCTGTAGGGTTTGGTGATTGCGAGTTGCGATAATGATGGATTTCCTCGCATTCATTTCTTAAATGTTTTTAATGAAGAGGCAGCCACTTACAAATGTGGATTATGCATGCATTGTGCATTGCAAAACAAACTGTGCAAGGCTGCCGCCATTAATGACAAGTATTCCAATTAAAAGGCGAATCAGTGGAGGTATTTTTCTCAGGCCAGATGTATAAGCTAGATGATGCACGAGTACGTGGGTCTAAGTAGTGTTCAGGCTAAATGCTGCTAAATTACATACAATTGAAACACACTTAATCTGTTGATTATCCAAGTAGATGTTTTCTTTTTGGTGTATTGGACAGATTTTTGCCTCTCCTCTGTTGCCATGGCGCTAGTATTCAAACATCCGGTGTATGTCGTTCTTGTATATGTATCGATCCAAACACATGTACTTTCTATTTTTCTACATTTCACCTGCATAACACCGCCGACGATGTGGTTGACCCGCTGCTTCATACCGTGCCCTGCGTAGAGGTGTCGAAGTGCTGCTGCCGAATGCTCGGTTACCATAGTTATGATCTGTGTGCTATGTCAGTGGGGATGCAAGAAGATTAAAGAGATAACCAGAAACAGGGGTTCTGCAGTGACAGCGGTTCTAGGGAAGCAGTGACAAAGTCTTCTAACAAGCTTTATATAAGCCATATATTTTTATGGATATAATCAGTAACTATTTTTCCTATTTTTTCCCCCCAAATTTTCATGTACAAATGTTGATTTTGCCTCCATGGGGGAGTCATGTTCTTGTCAGTCAAAATGATATTTTTGACTCACATTATGGCCTTTAAAACATTAACTCTGAACCTATTCAGCTTCAATGTCAGAGTATCTCACACACACACAAACCTCACTGGACTCAGCCCTGCTGCCACAGATTATGAGAAGCTTCAATCAATAACTCCAGAACCCATCCTACCAACCCCACTAAGAGCCCCAGTGGGGATGGAGTGCCAGACATATTTTTCTGGCACTTGTTTGTTGACCTGTTTAAAAAGTACCTCAGTGAAACACAACTGTCTGAGTGAGCTGGAGTTGCCGTGGCCAGCCTGATCAACCAAGGACTGTTAGTTTGCTAAGCAAAATTGTGTGCAATGAGGCATCACAGCCACTGCAGTCTGAAATCTGGCTGTCCCTTTGGAGACTCAGACATGCTTGGCGGCCATAGACAGCCAAAGCAGCTTTGCATGAAAGCCTCTCTCAACAGTACCTTCATCTGTTCATCTGTAAATACCAGCGAATCAGACAAACAAGCGAAGGTGTTTGTGCAGATGAATTTATTTTTCACTTTTTGTGCAACACTCAAGTGTTGTGGACGTCAGGACCGGGTGGCAAGAAGACATTCACCTCTTATCATCTTTTAATTGGTTCCACCATGGTGCCAATTTTGCCAACACAAATTGTGTTGTAAAAGCAAAAATAAAGATGTTGATCGGCAATTTATTCCAAAACCAGTCAAGCAGGGAGAAAATGAATTGGAAATATTAGGAATCTGATTTGGTGAAGCTTAAAATCCCAGAATGGCATCCTGTCAAGCAGGCTGTTCAGTTAGAGTTTGGCTTAATTGCCCTCTCAGTTCTCTCAGTGTTTGTTGTCTGCCCTGCTCCCTGGGAAATATCGTGTCCTTTTCTGATGTCTTTACTGCAAATCACCAGCTGCTGATTGACCCTCGGATCAGAATGGTGCCAGTAAATGATGATGTTGTCCCTCTGTGTTGTCCTGCTGTCTCGCTTTGTGTACAGTAAACAGTCAGTGACTCATGACTCCCATCACAGGCTTTCGGGTCACACTAACCAGCTCTCTGTTTACCCTGTGCCTCACCTAACATCGTCTCTTTGTTATCTCTTCATCCATCAGTCTTTCTGTGGGTGCATATACAAAGAGATTTGGTTGGAAACGCAACCAGCTTTGTATGTTTTTAACATGGAAAAGAAAGGACACACAATCTTTCCCAGAATAAAAAAAAGCCTTTTAAAATTGTCCCAGGGAGACTAAACTCTGACCTGCTTCACCAACCCTGCATTCATGTTGGTTTGTGAGGATGATGTTGTGCCTCACAGGCATCACCGCAGACTCCTTTCAATGCTCCCGTGTGTTAACATAGCAGACATAATATTTACTTAATCTGACCCAGATTCTTCAGCCAACACAGGTCCTTGAAGAATCACAGTAACTCTTGTGTTTCCAGTCCTTCACATTGCATCTCAAAACAGGATTTTTTTTGTATTATTCAAAGGCTTAAAACAGCTCCAGTGATCTGATACAGCCAGTGAACGAGTCTTTTAAATGTTGAATCGATACGTAGCTGGGTCTTTGGTGGTGTGCCAGCTTGTGGATCAAAATGACTCCTTGATGGTTGATAAAAATAACTTGACGCTCTGTTCGTCTGTGTGGAGCTGCGTTTTGTTCTGGAGACGCACTGTTTTGTCACATCCTACCAGGCTGACCTGCTAATGGGAATACTTCAGAATTTAAAATGATTAATTCCCCCCAATTTTATTATCTCAGACTGAACATTTGGATCAGAAGACGTGATGGTTTAATATGCACCTCCTATAATCCATTTATACCTGTGTGTTTTAACAGACCCGGATACATTCCCCTTGAAAGCCTTTAAACAAGCTGTGAGTGGCTCAGGTGGCTGCATCACACGTTTGTGCCCTTTAACAAACGACACACTTTGCTGCTCACCCAGTTTAAGTCACTGTGTTTTAGCAGCGGAGGCTAAGTGGCTGACCGAGTCAGAATTCAGCACCACATCCTACAGGACAGCTCCCTCAATCAGCCGGAGCAGCAGGCAAGGCCGTGCCTCGTCGCAGCAGCCGCCGAAACTTTCTCATTAACTTTGTGTAATGAGTTGAGTTGTAGGTGCAGTGAGTCCCAGACTTCTCCGTCCCCGGGGTAGCTCCTTCTGTCCCACCATCAGTCAGGGAGTCAGTGTGTCAGATGTTTTATTCAACACGGCTGTGTGTATTTTTAGCACCTGGCTGCTTCATCAGAAACGTAGGGAGGAGGATGAAGGGTGTGTGACCGTGTTGTGGGTCTCCAGAATGGGGGTCACGCATTGCTTCATGTTTCCAAACCCGCCCGACCGCCGCCGGCTAACATCAAACAGCCGGAACACCTGTTTCCGCCGACGCTCCTCGTTCAGTCGCTGCTCTGATGAAAGGACCAGAAAGTTTTAGACCGGAGGGAAATGACACTGAGATCAAAGACGCGGCGTTGTTTAAATGGCGGGACGGAATGATGAATATTTGGAGGTCTGTGTGTGAAGTTCATTCCGAAGTTACACAGTTTGTGATGTTGGGGACATGTCACCACTACAAGGCATCAAAACTGTTTTTTATGCACATTGTTTAAAAAAGTCAGAGCATTCCTCACTTAATAGGATTGCATTATATATTGACAATGTATTATTAGGAAGAACATTAAATTATTGCCACTAATCTAATGACTTTCAGTCCATAATTACAATCAAACCGTACAGACAGTAGAGGGAAATAGCTGCTAACAATACAGAGTAATTGTAATACAGTTCAATTCTAATAGAACAACAGTACCTGTAGAGCAGTGTGTCTCTTTATATGAGCCAGCAGAGGAGAGTGATGTAGCCAGAGTCATTATTCTAATGGTTTCTGTAGCCTGTGCATGCCAGTCAATTAGAAGATAAGCTCTGGAATGATTTAGTCCACGCATTGTTTTTAGTTGCAAATGTGTAAATAATAAATTACAGATAGAGCCACACTTTGTGGGATTAATATTATCATTTGGAATATAAAAAAAGAATATTAGTGGTCATCATTTTCAAGATTTTGAAAAAAAAAACATCAGTAATAGATGATAAT
>JAVQJX010106984.1:0-10544 GCA_036025115.1 Ambassis agassizii | reverse complement strand
CCAGACAGAGACACACACACACACACACACACACACACACACACACACACACACACACACACACACACACACACACACACACACACACACACACACACACACACACACAGGTATCTGATTCCTCCACTTACCAATACAGGCAGGCTGAACAAAGCAACCAGAGACCTCGTGAGGATTCAACACAAGAGTTTGGTGCAGAAATATTTTATAAGCCAACAAGAAATGGTGTTCCAGGAGAGTGTATTAGTGTCAGGGAATTACATGAGGGGGTAAGCTGCACTCACTGATAAGACCTGCCTCATGTGATATTTTAATGTATAACTACATCTTTTTTTTTTTCTCTGAAGCTCTATCTGTGTATATTTTATGGATGTAACTGGAAGAGCTGTCATAGATAGGAGTCGCTTTCTGGAGATAACAAATTACTCACCTGACACATGACACACCTGCACATTTTCATTAGTGTTGTCCCCCTCTGGCCCCACCCACAGCGTTCATGCACCAGGATGCAAAGCAGGTAAAGTGCCTTGCCCAAGGACACAACTACTGGGCGAGAGAGGGATTTGAACCGCCAACCTTCTGGTCAGTCAATTGACCTATGGAGGTTCATATTTTTACTTTATATATGGTTATATGGTTGTCAGCTAACATGTTCAGAATGTCAACATGTTGCTTCATGATTACCCCCTATTGTTTGTCGATGGCCGATTCCATTGCAGTTTATTTAATCAGCATTAACCATAGTTTAGTGTAGTTGAAGCAAGAGTCCAACCATTGTATCAGCTGATGGATCAGCACATTTTGTCCAGTTTGTCCTGCAGAGCCCCACTCTTTACCACCATGTCTGCCCTGTCTGCAGCACATGTAGCACTGCAGGCTTCACACTGGATCAGATGGTGGCGCTCTTATGTCTGTTTTCTATGTTAGCGAGGTAGCTGTAGCTGTGCTGTATTTCTATATAATTTAGTCATAAAAGTAAGAAGCATATTTCTGATGGATTGCATCTTATCCTGTGTTCATTGACATGTTTCAGTCTGGACTGAAAAGTGGAGGTGTGACAGACTGATGAAGCTGCATCTCGGCTCTACACACACACAGGTAAGGATGCATTTAAAAAATACATGACATCCTCATTCACTTTGTTGTTGTTTTTTTTTTTTTCCTCCCTTCACTTTGTCAACCCCCACTGACTTTCAACGAACAGTAAGTGGACAGGAGCGAGGGCAGAGAGGTGAAAGCGCAGAGAAAAGCTGGCGCGTGACCAGCGAATCCTACGCACAAGTGTGAAATATGATAGAGAGCCAAGCAAGAGCACCTGGCAGAGCAGGCGGACAGCTTCAGGACTTTACCAGCCATGAGAAAAATGAGCCCCTGTGCTGCACCTCCAACTGAGGTTCACTTACATTTCTGGCTTGTTGACACTGACAGACAGACACACAAAGAAGTTTCACAGTGACATCTGCCCTCCTTGTGTGTATGTTGTATAATTTTGTTGTCACATTGATACAGTATTATAACCCCCCCCAGCCAGGCAGCCAGGATTTGTTTATTTGCGTGCTGCTGCCCAGACTGAGCGAATCCACTCAAACCCTTGTTGTTGTTGGAAACATCTGTCTTGTTTATGGCGTGTTAAACTGTTGAAGCCTCACGCTTTGGAGAGATTTACAACTGCTCCTTGAGACTCTGCCATCGCCTGGAACGATTCTTAATCTCAATGGATGCGTGAGTGGACAAGCTTCTTTCACTGCTCCTTAATGAGGTAAATTCAATTTTAATTCTTAAGATTTTCATTATTTTTGTACACTTAAATTCAATTTTTGTGATATTTTTTTTAAACTTTGTCATGTTTGTATATGATGCTCATTTGTTGTTATTGTACACAACGACAGGCCCGATGTGAACCTGAGGATGGATTGGACGAGCTCAGAGCGCCTGCAGCCAAAAGGTGAGCAGAGTTAATGTGTATTTGCTCATCCTCCCTATTGGCTGTTAATGCATCTGCAGTGATTTATATTGTAGCATTTTGGGAGTAAAATATGGATTTATTGTCTAAACCGGTGTGGTTAAATGTACTGTGGCTGGTTTGTTTTTGTGCGCTCATCCTCTTCTTGCCATGTTGCATACAAGAAGTCAGCCAAGATTAGCTCTTGTCTTTTGATTAGTGAGGTTGGAAACAATCCAAACATTTCAATTAAGTCTGTAGTGTTTAGTCTATGAGGGTCGTCCTTCCGGCTGATCTCCTGTCTTACATAATCTCCTTAGTGGAGTCACAGAATCAGTGCAGGCGTCTCTATCAACTACAGACCAAATCCTCAGTTCATACAATAATGGGAAGTGTCCATAGAGAGGATACTGATGATGTATTTACCTGCTGAGAAAGGAGAGAGTTCTCTGTGTGCACATTAAATCACGACATCCCAAGGAAATTGAATTTTTAAACACAAATTTGGCCTTTCTTGCATGAAGATTAGGGCTGCACAATTAATCATTAACAAAAATTAAAAAAAAAAAATTGGGACATGAAAACAAGCGCTCCCTCTTTCTCCCAGAAAAAAATATTGTTCAAAATTGTTGTTGTGAAAAAGTTAGACAAGAAGAGTTAGAAAAGTAAATGAATGAATATATTTATACTGGGAAAAAATCGTGATCTCAATTCTAATTTATTTAATCGTGCAGCCCTACTACAGATTGAGGTGGAACACGATTATCTATTCAACAAATGTCATTTATTCAACAAAAACATGAATGAATGAACATTTAGAATCGACTATAATCTGATCCTTCGGGTTGAGGTGCCAAAAACTGCAGGTCAGTTCAGAATAAAATGTCCAAATAAATGTGGAAAAACAAACAAAACAGTTTTGGTCTCTGTACAATATTTCCTGCTGCGTCGCCATTTTTCACTCTCTTAGACATGCTGGAGCCTCCACACAGACCAGCAAATATGCTCTCCAGGAAGGAGGTTACTGTGGACTGATGTATTTTCTGACAGATCTTTGAAATGTGAGACTCACTGGGGTCCTTTGAAAGATCTTTATCTTGACACTCCTCATCTGAATCTCACAAGAAACAGCAAGTTTATGAGCTTATACCTAATGTCAGGTGTTACCAGTGTGTTCTGCCTTAAACAAAGTGTGTGTAAATCTGAATGAAGAGACTAGCTGTTGATGTTTGGAGGTGTTTTGTTAATCTGGATTTGTCAGATTAAGCCATAAGGCTTATTTTTGTGATTTTTCTTCATTCATATGGTGTCAAAATTCCTAAAAACTTCCTAAAACCTCAAAGATTTCTTTTTTTAATTGAGCATTATTTACAAATTTCTTCCTTTATATTTAAAAAAAGAAATAAATCTTTGGCCTCCACATGGCCTGAAACTGATCCTGGTCACTTCAGGTCAGTTTGGCTCAGCTCTTCTTTAAATCCTTGTGAGGTTATCAAACATTAGCAGTTTATGTTTTGAGCTGACTTTGGAGTTTTTTTTTATTATATACTGAAGGAGGCGTTACGCCCTTGTATGCTCCTGACCCAACCTTGTACGTTATTTGCAATGTAGAGAACCTCTGCTGCAATATATAGGATTACTAGACTGGAATAACCAGCTGCCTTTACAACCGCTATAAGATTACGAGGCTGGAATATCTAATCCGTGCTACCTGACATGCACTTTGAAATCCTGTCACCCTTAGTGGATGAGCATATGGGCTTTTGAGATAGAATTTCCATGTGTTGTTTGTTTTTAACCCTTGAAAATGTCACATTAATGAGATTATATCCTTAAAATGTGACTCCTCAAAGAGCCCTATTGCACCAGAGAATTATCATCTAATTCTGCAGCTCTGCTTGGCTGCACAGAGCTTTTCAGTTTCAGCTCATTGTTTGGCTGTCAGGCCCACAGCTCACTGTGGGAAGCTGTTTCCTATGAATCCCACTGTGCACTACCAGCTCAGCACTTAATCTCTGCATGTATAAAATACGCAAAGAGGAAGGTTTTGGTTACCTGAAAACGTTCTGGTTTCTGCTCGTACTCATCACATCTGAGGAGGCAAACAGTTTTGTGTAGTGCAAAAAAAAAAGGCATTGTGATACCTTGTCGGCAGCGCACAGATTTACAGTGAGATTAACGTGCTTTTAATTTTGCTCGTCCAGCAGAACTCCAGCAGGACTGTTGATGTCCCATTCAGAACTTTGGGGTTATTTGTAAACACAGACGTGCATGAGAATGGACCAGATAGATCAGATGGCAGCAGAGAGTCACGTACCAACAGTCAGTGAGGTTAGCAGTGTGTAGTTGGTTGTACATTGTCGCTCTTCAGAGCGATTAAAGTGAGGCAACCTGGTGAATATACCATATGTTGCTAATCATATAAGAAGTGGAAAGATGCTGCATTGGCTCAGTCCTCTTCTTTTTGTCCAATATGTGAGATTAATGTCATAATTTTTTGTGCATCATCTTTTTTTCCCAGAGGTTGAAGTGTTGCATAAATAAGTTGCATGCAAACTAATGGCTAATGGCCGCCATGCTCCACCATGTTTCACATATGCCATCTTGTTCTTTTGCTCAGTGCCCACAGCTCATGGTCAGAGGATCCAGGGTCTCTGCTTTTGGCTGTGCTCTAACTTCATCACATCAAGTAGGGCCCGCCTTGCAGTAGACCCTGTTCCAATCCGCCTGTCACTCATGGCACTGAGATACTTAAACTCCTCCACTTGGGGCAGCATCTTGTCCCCCAACCCGGAGAGGACAAGCCACCCTTTTTCTGGATGAGTCCCTTGCCTAGTATAGGGCATCCGGGGCACCCTCTTATAGGCTCACTATCCACAGGAGGAGTTTTAGGGGTCGGGTGCAATGTGGCCTTTAAAGATGATAACAGTGTTGTGCTGCCTCCATCTGGTCAAAACCAGGTTAAACTTTGCTTACTTTGTGTTTTCTATTATTGAAGAATACGACATGTTCAAATTTTTCCTGATCTAATGTTACTATTTCTATCAGGTGGTTCAAAGTCATTCTCCATGAAGGTGTGCAGGAGGCTTTTATACCTATGCAGCGTCAGTAATGTTCACACACCAGGCTGCTGATGGAGGAATTGCTTTGTCAACACAGTCTGTTAAGGTGACAGTGTCACCGGGGAGAGGGCTGGACACAGAGAAGGGGGGGGGGGGTGATGGATGATAGATCGAGGGCTGTGTGGAAGGACAGAGAGAGGGACGTTATCCCTCTGGTACCGTGTCAGGACTCCAGAGACGAGTGACACTGCAGTTACTGCAGTCCACCTCATCCTGGAGCTCGTATCTCACCCGTTTATCCCCTTTCTGACACAAATCGTTTTGCAGGGGGAATGGATCGATTATTTTCCCTCCCAGTCTGACTCATGTAGTCTATGATCACGCCCTCACTGTCCATCTTCCTGTCTCTCTGTGCTTGTAGCAAATTCTATTATGAAGTGTTTAAGTGACAGGTCGTGCCTTCTCAATGACATGCTGCGGGAAGAAGAGAAAAAAGGGTCTCTGTGTGTTGAAGGTGTCGAGTCAGCTGAGGGACGTTTGTGTGCACATCTGACATTATGCTACACAACGTGCTGAAGGTTTATTTATGGATGCACGTGAGCGTGAGGCTCACATGAGAACACATAATGAGATTTCTGGAGGTGACTGATGATGCATAAGAAAGTCTTAAAACAGTTTTCTGTGACCTTGAAGCGATGCCTGCAGTGGTCCTGCTCACTCCGCAATGTTACAGCCGGCTGCAGCAGGAAGAGAGATGAAGGAACGCTTTCTGCCTTTAAGGCATCTGGTTCTCTATCAGGTAACCCAATATTCAACCTATGTTGCCAAATTGGCTGTCCTTCTGAAAAAGCACAAGATTAACTTCGATTAAAGTTCCTCCTCTTTGGGAAAACACAGCCAGACTAAAAAAGGAACCTTGCTATGCTTCAAACATCTTTATTAATCTGACAAGCCTTCAAGTTGCAGCTGAAAGTGAGAAATCACTTCTCTTATTAACCTCTAACCAGCACAAAATTAACCATTTAAACCCTGAATAAATGAAAGTCCAAGCAACACAAGTCTTGTTCTGCCAAACTAGACGTTTGTTTATAGCTTGTTGTATTGTTAAAGATGCCTCTGGGCAGATGTATTGAGAGCTATGACAGGTCCTGTATCAGGGGAGAATACAGCTTATTCCCCAAGGTGAGGGGGGATTGGATGATCCTGCATGTGGATGCTTACTCTGCAGGAATAATAGGGGTTGGGGGGGGGGGGGGGGAACAACAAACGACGATTGGCTCCTGCAGAGTAAATCTCCTATCACAGAGTCTACCTATAATGTCCCCCCGCCGACGGAGGAGGGAGCAGAGAGAACAAAGCCAGGTGACCCCTCACATTCAAAATACAGTGAGTTGCCTGCAGAAGTGTGTGTGTGTGTGTGTGTGTGTGTGTGTGTGTGTGTGTGTGTGTGTTTTTTTTTAGTGTATGTGTCTGTCTGTGTGAGTGCACCTGTGTTGTGAGTATGTGTGCGGTACCTTTGGCGTCTATGGTTTCGTTTACAGTGTTAAATTACCCAGTGGGAGCTTTAATAGAGCTACAGACACTCTTGATTGTGAGTGTGGATGAGGGAGAGTGAAGGGAGTCGGAGCGGAGCCGGCAGGCAGGAAAGAAAGAGAGGAGGACACAAACAACTTCTGCCGAGCCGGGACACCGGTGAGTGGTGCACAGCTGGATTTCAACTTTTATCATTGTGTTTTCTGGGGGCACTTTGATGCTTTGATGTGATGACAATCGTGAATGGCAGTGTGTCTTTCAATGTCAACTCAGAGTCAGAGGGGTTCGACTTTAATTAATTTTTAGCTTCAAAAAGTTTCTTTTACAATGAATAGATGCAAGAGTAAACAGACCTAACTGCACTTCTCTGTGTCTTCATGTGTCCTTTCCTTTGGTCTCAGTTACACCTTTTTGCTGACACAGCACGATCGATACGCTTATTTTTTTACATAAGCTCATATATATATACACATATGATATGCTTACATAAGAAGATTCAATTCTATATCCTGGACTGTTACGTTATCTGCTACACTGCGAGTGGAAATAGAGCCTCATGAGTCTCGCTGGGCCCTCAGTGTCAAGTGGACACAGAGGTTGCAGCTTAAAAGCGTGTGTCAGGATTTGGTTACCTGTCAGAACCAGACAAATGGAATGATAAACAGCTACTTAGAGATAAAGTAAACGTGATGCTGATAGACTATCCTGAACCTGACCTGGGTTGGATTAACTCGAGTCGCTGCTTAGAAACATACAATCACACATTTTATATAAAGACGTTTCTGTTCATCCTGCTCATGAGGTTGTGAATCTTTTTTTTCTTTTTCCATGAGGTTGTGAAACAGTTTCGCAGCACATGATCAGCAATAATACAAACCACATACTCGCTGTAAGCACTTTCACAGCTGAACTTGCAGAGTTTTCGATTTGTGTGGAGAAAAAAAAAAAGACTGTACAAGCAGAGTATCGGGTGACTGCTGCTCTGCTGATGCAAACATGACTGACAGAAAAAGCTCTTTACCAAATAAAACAATATTGAAGTATTTAACAAAAAGCTACTCCTTTTTTTCCTCCTCTGTGTTTCAGATCATTCAGAGAGTTGAATCCAAACACATAGCTGCCTGAATGATAACCAGGAAGAGGGCGGCCCTGCCAGGATCTCCAGCGTGGCACTGTTTGTGGTGTCTCCTCTGTCTCCTGAGCCAGGCTGATAGACGGAGCTGTGGGTAGCGTCCAGACGGGCGATGGAGGTGCCGCTTGTTAATTTTGAAAACATGGATGATGTTGGCATCAACCTGGGTGACCCGAGCGACTCCGGGTACCCGACCTCACCCACCTCAGAGGCTCCGGATCAGAATCTTTTAACTCACCGTTTGGCTTCTCCGCAACAGTCCCCGCGCAGAGGACGACGTGGAAATTCTTCCGGTCAAGATGGTTTGTCACCATCCACTCCGCCGACCACTAAAGCGAACTCCAGCAGCGGCAGTTTGATCTCAAACCTGAAGCTCCTGATCAACAGCGAGTCTCCTACCGACAGCGTCTTCAGTAAGATGCCGAAGGATTATTATGAAAATGAAGATCTGTTTGAAAAACACTGCATAGAAGAAAAAGATGAGAAAGTTGTCATTAATATTTCAGGCCTGATGTTTGAAACCCAACTCAGCACCCTGAATAAGTTTCCAGAGACGCTGCTTGGTGATCCTCTGAAGAGGATGAACTACTTTGACCCCATGAGAAACGAGTACTTCTTTGACAGGAACCGTCCTTCTTTTGATGGGATCCTCTACTACTATCAGTCGGGTGGGAGAATCCGCAGACCAGCCAATGTTCCCTTGGATGTTTTTGCTAGTGAAATTGTTTTCTATCAGTTGGGCCATGAAGCAATGGAGCAGTTCCGTGAAGACGAAGGGTTTATCAAAGAACCCGAACCCCTTTTGCCCACCAATGAACTCAAGCGCCAGTTCTGGCTCCTGTTTGAATACCCCGAGAGCTCCAGCGCAGCCAGGTCTGTAGCTCTGGTGTCTGTGTTAGTCATCGTTATTTCCATCTTCATCTTCTGTCTGGAGACTCTGCCAGAGTTCAGAGACGACAAGGACTTTATTCCAGGTTTAACCCAGATGATGAATGGCACCCAAGACGGTTCAGTCCCTCATCCTGCTGCTAAAGACCTGCTGGCGTATGTCACAGACCCTTTTTTCATTGTGGAGACTATATGCATCATTTGGTTCTGCTTCGAGGTCGGTGTCCGCTTTGTGGTGTGCCCCAGCAAAAGTGATTTCTTCAATAACATCATGAATATCATTGACATAGTGTCTATAATTCCCTACTTTGTGACCCTGGGAACAGAGCTGGCTACCTCACCTGATGACGTAAACTCCAGTCAGAACATGTCCTTGGCGATACTGAGAATCATCCGACTGGTGAGAGTCTTCAGAATCTTTAAGCTCTCCCGACACTCAAAGGGCCTTCAGATTTTGGGGCAGACCCTGAAAGCCAGCATGAGGGAACTGGGGCTTCTCATCTTCTTCCTTTTTATCGGAGTCATCCTTTTCTCAAGTGCCATCTACTTTGCAGAAGTGGATGAGCCCCAGACGCAGTTCGTTAGCATCCCTGACGGCTTCTGGTGGGCCGTGGTGACTATGACCACTGTGGGTTACGGAGACATGTGTCCCATCACCATGGGAGGCAAAATGGTGGGCACCCTCTGTGCCATCGCCGGCGTCTTAACCATTGCATTGCCCGTCCCTGTCATCGTCTCCAACTTTAACTATTTTTACCACCGTGAGACGGAGCAGGAGGATAGGCAGGTGATGGATGCAGCAGCAGAGGCTGCACAGAAAATGTCAGCGGCTAACAAGTACGGAAGCACACTTTCACTAAACAAAAGCAACGGCAACTGGCAGAATGAGAAAAACGGCATGCACTGAGAGAGGAAGCATTTATATACACAACAGAAACACACATGGACGTATCACAACATATGCGTTTAGTGAGAGACACTGGGTGAGCAGATTATCTCTGTTTTGTACTCCAAACATTGCAGCATTTGTGCAGATTATTACAGTATTAATAGGCACTGTGTGGTGAGACAGCCTTTACACAAGTTGCCTGCCTGCATGTGGATGTGTCAAAGTGCAATTAACACAACTACTATGTCAATTAACTTGGATGCAGTGACTGAAAAGTGTAATTCCTCTTTCATTCAGTGCAATTTGAAGGAAAAGGTGACGTAAACTATAAAATAATATCCTTCAGGTAGCGGCGGAAATTCATCCCATGGAAGAAAAATAATAATATAAGTGGTTCTGATAATTGTTGCATTTAAACAGGAAGTATACTCACAGGCTCATATTACAGTCACGGCTGCATGTTATTCACCAAACTCACCATATTCAGCTAAATCTTACAGCATCTAGCATGATGCTCAAGGACAGGTGAGCGTGTCCAGTGTAAGGAAAGAGGACGACAGCACACACATGTCATGTCATGTATCAGCAGATCTATAACTGTGAATGCTCAGCCTTCTCCATATAAGACAGAATAACCATATCTGTGTGACGAATAGTACGTTAGCACTTAATCTTGTAGATAAAAAAATATCACTATAGTCCATGCAGTAGCTGCATGAATGAGAATTAGAAATAAATGTTTTGCTCAAAATTGTAATGCGAATTTACCCTTTAAAAAGCATATCAACTGATTGCACTGAAAGCTTTTTTTTTCCACACATCTCTTTAAAGCACTTTTGGAGTTTTACACCATCCACTGTTGGCAGGGGAAAAAAAAATATATTAACTCAACTGATAGAATAGAAGTTTGTGATAAGACTGAGAGCATTGAGCAAAAAAGAAGAAAAAAAAAGAAGACATTTGCACTCTTTAATTTGAACATCTTTCCATTTGTTCTCTTGCATGGCATAGTGTGCCGAAATGAGGTTTAATATCCTATTATCAGTAAATGAAAGTTTGACATATTTATTGTGGCTGAATGTATGTGTAGTATTTTAA
>JAVQJX010106943.1:0-10515 GCA_036025115.1 Ambassis agassizii | reverse complement strand
TTCGATCCCCATAGTCCATGTTTATGAATGTCTGTCGATTGATCTTAATCTATTGAATAGGTTCATTTCTATAGACTTACTTTTCTTTATATTTTCTCAACTTTATATCTGCTTTCCATATGTCCATTCAGTATCTCTATCTTTATTTTCTATATCTTCTCTGTCCTCATCCCTCTATAGCTCTATACTTTTTCCCAGTTACTGTGCAGACGCAAGAGCGTTACACAACACTCTCAAGGTCTATTTAGTTCAGGGAAGGCACCAGCATGCAGCACACCTTCTTCTTAACTGTGCTTTGCACCACAGGATATAAACTCTCATTTTTATAACCATCACTTTATCTTCTTACTGTTGCCTGACTTGTCAATATGATCACATAAAGAGCGTTTCATCTCTCCTGTGCATGAAGGCCGATCTTGGATTCAGTGTGGGAGTTTACAGCCTCCTTTGTAATCCTGCACTAAGTCCATGGTGGCGTTATTAACTGAACAGCTATGTAATCAGTGTGTTAGTGGGAGGAGAAGGTGTTTGAATGGTCAAGGGTTCCATAACAATGCAGGATTAATGTGTTGAATGGGTGAGGAGATAAACAAGTGCCCTGTAGTTATGTTTTAAGTCAGAACCAAAAACAACAAGTTAAAAGTGTCACATGTGCTCACCTCTGATTGGGTCCAATGGGGGGATGTGGTGGTATCCCAGAGGCAGACTTCCTCATACCCCTGTCCCTCTCTGCCTCACCCCTCCCTCCGGGTTCTCCATCTCTTGGCACTGAGCTGGCCCGTTTGGAGCCGTGGTGGCGCTCGGAGTGATCCTCGCTGCGACTGCGCCGGATTCTGCCATGAGGCTCGCTGATGCTCTTGCTGCGGCAGAGCCGGTTGATCACATTCTGAGAGACAGCCTCATCGAAGCGCTGCCGGTGCTTCTTGGGAATGAAGATTCTGGCAAACATAGTGGCATGTGAGGAAAATAAATTTGGATGATGTGAACTTGTTTGCCCACAAGAATGATCTCAGGAAAAAATATGAAAGAGGATGGATTTTCATCACAGATCCTCCTCAATCCATTTTGCAAACATGAGGTCCATAACCAGAATGGTCCATTGAAAGAACAGCAGAGATTAAGAGAAGAACACTGCGGAGATAATTGTCACAATCCAAGTGAACACTGATTCAATTCAACAGGCTTCCCCCTTTAACTGTTATTCAAAGAAAAGGAAAAAAAAAAGCACGTGGAGATGAGTTTTCTTCCTGAAAGTAACTGTTATGTCTGCACAAAAGAAAAGAAGAAGAATTTGAAGCTGAAGAGAAAAAGCTTTTTTCTCAGCGGAGACAGAAAGTGAGGGAATTGTGGCGTCACTCACTGCCTGCTGGAGTCTGACTGCTGCAGCATGAGCCACCAGAGCCAGAATACAGCAAGAGAAAAAGGTGTGGGAGTGAGCGAGCATGGGATTTTCTCCTCTGCAATTACTCTCTCTCTCTCTCTCTCTCTCTCTCTCTCTCTCTCTCCCTCTCTCTCCATCTACAGCATCTCACTCTTGCTCTCTCCTACACTTCCGTCCACACCTCACCTCTATGTCAGTGTGAGCACACAGCAGGAAGCTGTCATCATCTTGTTGATCTGTTACCAATTCTCCTATTTTGACAAAAAAACGTCACATTTGTGTTATAATAAGAACAATTAATCATTATTACCTCCGCCAAGGAGGTCATGTATTCAGGAGAGTTTGTCTGTTTGTTTGTTGATCTGTCTGTGAACAACATAACTCAAAAAGTTATTTACCTATTCTCATGAAATTTTCAGGAAACAAAATGGGACAAGGAACAAATGATTAAATTTTGGAGGTGATCCGGATCACTGTCTGGATCCAGGAATGTTTCAAAATAATAAGCTTGGCGGAGGACTGCGCTCTCTGAGTGCTTTTCTAGTTTTTCTCTGTTTTTGCACAGTGAGTGACATTTTCATAAATAAGGTGAGGTGGAAAAAGCATACATTTTACCTGGTCCCAGAAAAAAAACTGTGGGTAAAGACAATGTGATGGAGGCAGTTAAAGTGTGAACTCTGTGCTGTCTGCTTACCAAGCAACAACAAAAAACAGAATGAGTTACTGCATGCACACACAGACTCAACTGACAGCAGAAAACAACTTTTCATACGTGATCAGAACGACTGCCAGGAGACAAGACAGCCGCCCACACACAAACAGTACCTGGTATTTGTCTGGAATATTTACACTCTGTCTTCTTAGCAGTAATCTTGACACGTCTAACCTCAAGGGTTAAGTTCAGCAGTGTTTTTTATGATGTGAATAGAGAAAAAACAACACGCATGGTGAGCATCGAGTGATGCATCAAGTGAGCCATACGATAATTATTTTTTCCATGTTTGTTGAATCACAGTGCCATTAAGATCCAACTGAGTGCTGAGACCCAACACAGACTTGCACAAACAACCATTCTGATGCCCACCTACACCAGTCTGTTGTGTTCTGACAGGCTGATTCGCTGCTGATAAGATGAATCAGCCGTAAGTAGACAGGGTGTACAGTCTGTGGAAAAACAGCAACGGGCGAGTAATTAGCAACAAAAGCTGCTAGAATAGTTGAAGAAAAGACAACAGCCACCAGCGTCCACTTCCACAAGAAGCTAATTAAGCTGCATCAACAGTTTTGACAGCTAAATAAAGCAATTAGGACACACTTATTGAGAGAGAGAGCAACTTAACAGCAAATATGAATTCATTTCATTATCCACAGCTGTGTAAGCACTTTAAATGCATTCAGGTAAACATATAACACCTCAGGCCCTGTTCTGTTCCTGCAGTGAGGCACCAACAAAGTCTCATTTACATGTGGAGCCTGGAGGTCACCGTTTCACTTAACAACACTGGGTGCCGCTTCTTTTTCAAAAGACCTGCACACCTGATGTTCTCTCTTTTGTAGCTATATACTATAGATGGGTCTATAGACAGAAGAGATGCCATTAAAGCCTGAAACATTCTGTCTTTTTAGAACTAAGACTGGACATTTTTTAAAAGTTTTTATAAGAAAGTTTCCCATTAAAGATGTGCACCATGTGCAGAGCATTTTATTTTGACATAATCTTAAAAGTTACCACTGCAAAAACAGAAACATAATCTGTAGTAGACAGAGGTTACCTTTCTAAGTGATATTTACAGTTTATGCATGTCATATACATTAAGAATATGGACATTTCTGCCCTTGGGCCCCCTTGTGGCAGCAGTGAAAAATACACACCATTACCCTTTTTACAGGAGCTCTCCAGTCAGCACCACATGGAAAACAAAACAATTTCCTACGGAATTTGTGTTATATGGTCACAATAAGCACAGTAAAGCCTGGTGTAATTAAAGGAGACCGAACTACTTTTACACATGAAGATTAGTGTCTACAACTTCAGTGTTTCAGGCCTGATAAAAGTACAATTTAGGGTGTGTGACTTAGGATGGAAATCTAGAGATCCAGCCTCTACTGCTTTTAATTTTGTCTGACTTTCAGTGTCACTGATGGGCAGGTGTTTAAGGCCCCAACACACAATAGTGATGAAACTGTCCACAACACTGCATTGGTAGTGGAACTACTGGAGGTCAGTAATAACATTTTCCAATTCCTCAAATAGCCAGTTGAGTCTGACTCCACTTCAAAAGTGAGTCAGTCCCCATGACACAAGAATGTTCATGCAAATAACACACAACTAAATAGGAATAGGAGGTCTGCATACACACAAAAAACACATAAAAATGTTTCCAGGGATATTGGTTGGTTTGTGTATCTTTGCTATAAGGCACTCCAATTTGTGGAGGGAAAATGCCCAAATACAGTCCTAAAAATACATTATCTTCATTTATTAGCTAAGGTTTAGCAGTCTATAGAAAAAATGACAACCACACAAAAGCAACTTCAGGTTACCTGTCATCCTGCAAACACACACAGCAATCTTTTTTCCTGCTGCTTTTAAGAAATGGAGGAACAAATCTGTTCTGTTACAGATATATAGGCCATATATTCTTAGCCAGCTGTCACTGTCTCTGCAGACTTTGATCAGTTTTGAGGTGTACATCATGTATCTGCAGCCTGACACAGACTTCTGGCTACAATAAGCAGACACCAGAGATATAAATAAATGTTCTCTTGTGCCGTAGATGCAGCAGCCCACGCAGTCCTTCTCTGTTTGCTTCCCTGTAATTTGCTATTTATTCATATCATAGCACCAATATGGCCTTTTCGGTCACATAGATATATTGTAGTACCTCTATGTCCTGAGCGACTCCTGTCATAAATGCAGATGTTCATCCCAACACAGAACGCAGAGCCATCTGTTGAAACAGCCACATCATCACTAAAAAGTTTTCTGCGTCAACTTGCAAACTAAATGAGTGCACTGATTTGACCTCATTTGTGAGGAACAGAGATCTATAATTATCTGAAGGAGGGTTGTGGAGGAGGAAGTAAGCTGAGAGGACGGGATGGATTTCTCAAAAGGGAAGAGTGACAAGCAGAAAACTACAAAGAGCAGACCTGATTTCATTTTGAGTGTCCAGATACGGATCTAATTTAGGAAAGTAATAATGGCGGAAGTGTTTAAGAGAAGGGTTCTTACATAATCATATGGGTGGGTCTCACAAATAGACTAATTAAAATGTATAATATGATGTGTTCAGGTTTTGTAGTTAACCAGTTTCAAACATATTTGTAAAATTTGCCTCAATTATGTTGACATTTTAGAAAAGTACAAAAATGATCTGTGTAATTGGGAGCATGGTGTACATAACAGAAAAAAGAAACTTGTTCCACCTTAATCTGCCAATGTACTGGCCCTAATGTTGGGTGTGCATTGCTTAGTTTGGTGAAACTGTAGAAGCATAGTAATAGTCATAAACTAACTCCAGCTACTGACTCGTAGTCAAGATAATCAGCACTATTCAAACAGAAGGATTTGAGCAAAGCATGTAGTTTAAATTAACAGGGGCAGGTTAACTTTAACAGGACCAATGAACAAAACATTCATTATGGCACAACTATTATTATATCTTGTAATAGAGAGTCAAAAAGAATCATCAAAACTCACACTGACAAACATTTGTGGCTATAGAGAAAATTACAAGATTAATCCTGCAGTCTACAAGGCTGGAAGGAATACCAGATATATACCAGCACACAGTCAGGCACAAACATATCATCCGGCTTCTATTCCAGGACCAACAAGAGCTAAAAGAGCCCTATAGAGAAAGATCAGAGCAAGGGGAAGAGGAGCTGTGCCAGGCCAGATTCAATGTCTGTGTGAGCCAATATGTGAAGGTATCCGCCACTGCAGCTCCTATTCCTCCTCCAGTCTGTATATGACACCTCTCCATCTCCAGCAAACCTACACAGATGGTCGCTGGCTGACATCCTCAACTGCAGACTATGTGGGAAGAGGACCATGTGCTAACATCCTGCCAACTAACCCTCACCCAAGGGAAATATAAACTTGGATGCAAGACCAGATCCTCAAAGAACTTGCAGTCATGGTGGAGATGGAGGCAGCTAAAAAGAACACTGCATCCACAGTGTTCAGCAAAGGAGCTTATGAACCAGGAAAACAGCTGGATGTCACAGACAAAGTGAGTACAGACAGCTAGTCACAGAGTACCGCGGGCACCATGCTTTTGCAACAAGAGTCGCAGAAAAAGCCAAGAGTCCCTGCTTTTTTCAGAGCAGATTCAGAGATGGAATATGAAAGTCAACATGAAAGCTCAAAAGCAAGAGCAGAAACAGCCACACCCTCAAATATCAGAGATTAAATTCTAAAAGCACAGAAACGCTCACTTCTGACTTCAATAGGCGTTATAAACACATCTAGACCGTAGCATGCTGTTAACACTCCGAAGGACTGATTTGAGAAATGATAGATTTAAAGCTCTAAACTGCCCTGAAGAGAGAAAAAAAATAAAAACATCAGATAACACATCGTCACCACAGTCTTTCACTGTATCATTAACATTCATTCACCTCCTACATCATGACACTTTCACTGTCATAGAAACTGTTGTGTCACCAAATAAAGATAACCAAAATCACATTTCACACAAAACACACAGAGAATATTAATGCAAAGGAAAGGCTTACTCACCCCAGGCAATTCATTGTTTTAGTTGTCACCCATAGTTCAAATAGCAAATAAACACAAGCACAACTCACGCAGCAGTAGTGTGCATAACAGTGCACTACTATCTACTGTTAATGCTGCTTCTATGAGGAAGATGAAGATACAGTGGGACCTTTTTTTGCATGCAGAAATCTGTCTTTACCAAGTGTCAGGGGAAAGCGGTCAGTGTACTGAGAGAGCAGGGAGCTCTGAGCAGAATAATGAGAAGAAAATCCGTCAGAGCAAAATACAAAAACCCCTTCAGAGAGTGAGGGAGAAAGAGGGGGTGGAGGATGGAAGCCCACAGAGAGGTGGCAATAATGCTGTAATTGGTGCTCATGCAGATAGGAGTGTCTTCATTATACAAACACCAATGAAGAGTTCTCAGTGGACACTCTTTGAATTATTCATGACCAATTTAAAGCAGAAAATCCTGTCATTGTTTCAGGTAGGGAAACAACAGAAGAGTGCTGACTTCATACTGATGGAAGCACTTCTTACAGTATAATAATACCTCTAAGTAGTAGTAGAGGGGTAAGCCAGTATAGTAAAAGAATAAAAGGTTTGATTGGCTCCACTTGTGGAAGAAGTGCAATCTGTGGGCTAACTGTCTGGGGATTCAGACACACGCGCAATCACTTGTCATTTTTGGCACACTGACATCCAACTTACTACCGGAATAGTTTTTAATCTGGCGTCTGTGCCACCCAAATAATTGTTGGATAAAGCTCCAAGTTTTGAAAGGGCTGCAGAGAGTGAGCAGCATGGCCACCAGTCCTGACTGACATTTGAAGAGAGCCTTCAATTCAATCTGTCTGACTGCACCATGCTGTGAATGCAGTTCACACTGCCAATCCTCATTTACTGCTCAAAACTCTGAGCACAGACCCAGTTTGGTCACTCAGTTTCACTAATGCAGATGACACTAAGCAACTTGAAGGGTCACTGTGGATTTACCATGGGTGGCAGATGGAGCCCATCTAAACCTAGTATAGATGTATAATGTTTGATGATGGATGAGACCTCCCTAATCCATCCATGCAACAGAATGAGAAACAGGAAAACCGTGTTTACTGTAAGTGGTCATGAATTTACTCCATCACAGTATGTGATACAACAACAGTGCAGTAGCATAAACCACAAACATAACTGTATTATTCATTTGGTTTACAGCACAGAACGATGGGAAACATTGGGGGAGGTTAAAATACACAATACACAACCCACACACAAGATCAGGACATCTTAATAAGCCAATGTGTGTAGTGTACTGTGGCCCGTACCTTATGCTGGATATGAGCTGCCGATGCTCATCATTGGTGAGTATCTCTGGCAGCACAGATGCTAGCCACTCAACTCTCTTCTCTGCTGCATACTGCTTCAGAACTGTGAAGAGTCGCTCTTTCACCTCAGGCTCATCACCTAAAATCTGATCAACCTGAAAAGAGGTTCAAAATGATGTTAAACCCCGAAAACAGTAAGAGAATAAGAAGATTACCATTAAAGATCCAGTTTTGGACTGGAGATTGTGCCAGGTCTGATCCTTTGTTTTTTTACACAATAAGCTAATTAAAGAGTACAGTGTTGTACAATATTGAGTGTTGATAGTTTGGTTTTTGACTACTTTATGCCTTCTAAAATATGTTTTCCAGTCGTTTAAACTCTTAGCTTAGCTGCACAGTACCTGTGGACAAAACAATGACATATTTAGACGTACCTTCCTGTTAAATTCCAGAGCCTTGTGCTTGCGGTCCAGTCTCACGCCCTCTCCTCCCATCTGACTGTCCTCTATACTGATGCTGTGCTTCTGCCTTGCTCCGAGGCACAGCACCCCCAGACGGAGCGTCCTCCCCTGGGAAGCTTTGATCAGCGCTGCGGCCATCTCATGCTGTCTAACAGGGATGCCATTCACCTCCATAACATAATCCCCGGCCCTCAGACCAGCACGGCCGGCTGGAGAGCAAGGAGAGCAGTCCTCCACCAGCAGAGGGCAGTCTCCCACAATGGTAAACCCGAAACGTCCGTCTGGACCTGGTGTGATATCCATCTGTAGAGGAAAAACATTCACATAATTCATACTCTGACAGGTATTGACCTACATACACTGTAATGGATTCGAGAGCTGTGAGACCTGCTGTATGCGTGACACCACACCGATGCTGGGGGGGATGTTCTTCTGTGTCTGTGCGATGGCAATGACGGCTTGTGGACCCAGCGTCGACACATTGTGCCCCTCAATCTCCAGGACCTGGTCACCTGCTTGCAACCCTGCCAGGTGGGCGCTGCTGCCTTCCTCCACAGACAAGATGTAGCTGGGTCCACTCCCACCAAGCTGGAAGCCAAAATCCTCAGGCCAGCCCTGGTTGGACGACGGCATGCTGAGGACTTGACAAAAGGGCAAAGTGTTATTCAAAGACACTCCTATGTGGATTCTTGTGCAACAGTGTGAAGCCGTTTAGATTAAAACATTGGCACACTCAAACTCACCCATTTCATTAAAACCAAGCGACATGACAAAAACATAGAACTGAATGCTTTAAAGAGATTCGGTTTGATGGAGCTGCTCTCCTTCCTCCTGCTGTGTCCCGTGTCTCATACTGTACTATCGAGTGCAGCTCTGTAACCCTCCACCCTGAACCATGACACACTCAACAGTCCCTGACCTGGTTCATAAACTCCTCTGCAGCCAATCAAATCATTGCAGAGATTGTGACCTTAATTAGGTTGAGAGACAAAAGTTCCTCCAGCAATTATTTTCACTTTGCTCACATTTCCTGTTGAAAGATTACGTAATGAACAGAGCATACAGGTGACTGCACGAAGGACTTATAAGCAGGTAGAAAAACAACCAAATATTAAAATGAACTAATATGACTGATGCAGATTAACAAAAATGAGGATACTAAATGTGATCTACTATAAACCCTGCAGCTCAGCTGGAGGTAAATGATGTGCCCCACAGGCTCCAAAGAGTCAGCACAGCAGGATTCACCCCCTTGTATGAAGCTGATGAAAGACTTACAGAAATCTTTAGATGGACACCGAGAGCCCCTCTTGCTCTGCCGAAAAGAGTATCTGCCTTTTTTGTTTTGCAAAAACCTCTTCATCTTGAATGTCAAATAGCAGGTGGCCTGCTAGCAGGCTACTATCCAATCTGTCTTCTCAAATATAAAGTAAAAAAAAAAAAAAAAAAAACACTCTTCCCTGACCACCTGCAACCCCAAAGTCAAACAGAAAAGGTGACAAAATATTGCCCCATTCTTCCACCCTGAAACCACAGCAGCTTCTTCATGAGCAAAGGGTGAGTGTGCATGAAAGGCAAGTGCAGTCTCTCTGTGAGTGTGTCAAAGAGTTAGTCCTGCGCCTCATCCCTGATTCATCCTTGGGCCAGCCTGCTTGCACAGTGTTAATCAGAAAACTGGGACGCGTGCACCCGCGCACCTCGGTTCCTTAATAATTCTCTCTCCAAAAAGGGTATTGTGAGGCCTCATTTTTCTAAAAATACACCAGTGTGTCTTTTTCCTCCTCCTCCTCTCTTGGCTAGGTGGCTCTCCGAGGGACCGCTCCTGGCCCAGAATCACTCTGCATTGATGCAAAAAAGCCTGATGAGTACTAATTGGAGCGTCTGCTTGCCTGGAATTCTGTGTGAGCAGGGCGCTCATGTGTTCAGCTCAATGAGAAGGAGCAGGGGCAATTTAAGAGTTTAGCTTGTAGGATTAGTAGGATTATCAGCTGAATCTTCAGCTCTCCCCCACCCCCTGTCATTAATACACAAGTAACACATGCTCCCCTCTCTTCAAAGGATATTTACACTGCGTATAGTTGGACCCGTTTATTCAGTGTACATTCCAAAGACAATCATTTGTCTCTGACAACACAATTACATTTTATCGTTGAAATAAGTCCAAATCCAAACTTTTTGATCTCAGCCCATTCTGTATAACCTAGGTGATTAGAAAATGTAGCTAACAACCTCTTGGATTCTTTATTGATATGTAAGAAGCAAAAGCTTTTCCTGCAGCACTCATAATGTAGGCTAGCAAAAAAAAAAAAAAAGTGCTGACAGTTTTTGGAGAACAGAAAGAAAATGTCAGTGTCACATTTCTAGCTGAATTCTGCAGGATAATTTGCCTGAGCTGCACTTAATAGCATTTTTATTTTAATGCTAATGGTTCACAAGACATTAAACCCTGAGTAAGTGGTTGGTTACAGAGACAAACTCTTTCATTCTTGCCATAAAACCTTCAAACAGTTTTTTTAAACAAAAAGAGTAGATAAGAGTAGATGAAAGCTACAGCAATATTACTCCATGTTAAGAGATAAAATCACTTATTACCATCTTAACCATAACAACACTCGAATGTCTTTGGCC